>JBBPSW010000287.1:0-13408 GCA_038093775.1 Butyriboletus pseudospeciosus | reverse complement strand
TATCTTTGTTTGTATGACCAAACATAGTCAATTGCCAGTTGATTTCAATCAAATTCCACTTGGTCTATCAAAAGGTGCAAAACTGTTGCAATGGTATTGCTGTTTTAAAATGGCCATATCTCCACAGTCACTGGGCCAAATCACATGACCCAGGGACCGATTTGTAGCCAAGAGTTTGTACTTTGTTTGGTCACACCAAAGCTGAGCGCAGTTCCCATGGGTGTTTGCGGTGCGCAAAGTATTGCAACGGTTTTGGAGGTCACTGTATTAGTAGTGCCTACAAGCAATCGAACCATGTGCCTTCCAGTAACATTACATGGTCTAAAACAAAACATTGACACCTCCGCCCTCATTGATTCCAGCACAACTGGAAACTTCCTAGACCCTCGCCTTCTTCCAAAAGGGATTTTCAAACTCTCCCCAGTCACTTCCCCAGTCACAGCATACAATGTTGATGGTACACCTAACTCTAAAGGAACCATCAAATGGACTACTGTTGTCACCTTTTCCTCTGGACCATTCTTTGACTCTGTCAGATTCATGGTAGTTCACCTGTCTCACTCTCAGATCATCCTCGGAATGCCATGGCTTCAGAAGTGGAATCCTTGTATAGACTGGTCCACCTTTTCCATTAACCTCTTCATCCCGCGGTCCTCACACAACCCCTTCCATCACAACTCCTCCACCGAATCTATCAATAAGATGACCATCTCCACCAAACTAGCTCTTGCCGAGAAACCCAAGGAAATTTCCCTACCTGACTTCTGTTCCGACTTCGCCGATGTATTCTTCGAAAAGACCCATGACCAACTCCCTCCCCACCGATCCTACAACCACACCATTGAACTCTGCAACACCTTCGTGCCCAAGATCGCTAAGGTATATCCCCTCAACCTGACGGAGAAAGAGACCTGCAAAGCCTTCATAGAAGAACATCTCAAAACTGGCCGTATTGTTCCCTCTAAGTCCCCCCAAGCCACCCTGTTCTTCTTTGTTTCAAAGAAGGATGGCTCTCTCCGACCTTGTCAAGACTACCGGTACTTAAACAGCCACACTATTCGAAACGCCTATCCACTTCCCCTCATCTCTGAACTTGTAGACAATATGAAGGACTCTACCTACTTCACCAAGTTCGACATTCAATGGGGATACAACAACATTTGCATTAGGGAAGAGGATCAATGGAAGGGAGCGTTCATCACCCCTCTAGGCTTATTTGAACCCACAGTCATGTTTTTTGGTTTCTGCAATGGTCCTGCCACCTTCCAAGGCTTCATGAATCATATCTTCGCCGACATGATCTCCGAACATTGGCTAAAGATCTATATCGACGATCTCAGCATCCATACCAATGGCCCTCTTTCTCTCCATCACAAATGAACCCGTCGAGTCCTTCTATGATTGAGAGAACACCACCTCTCTCTCAAACTCTCCAAATGTTCCTTTGACTGTTCGACCATGGAATACCTCAGCATGATTATCGGCAAAGGAAAGGTTCGCATGGATCCCACAAAACTCTCCACCATCACTTCTTGGAAACCCCCCATCTTGGTCAAAGGCATTTGGTCCTTCCTCGGTTTCGCCAATTTTTATCGCAAGTTCATTCCAAACTACTCCAACATTGTTACCCCCTTGACCTTCCTCACTAAAAAGGATCAACCTTGGATCTGGACTCCCTTACAACAACGTGCCTTCGACTCTCTTTGACAAATCTTCTCCACTGCCCCCGTTCTTTCCATTCCTGACACCTCTCACCCCTTTTCCATCATGACCGATGCATCCCTCCTTGCTGCTGGCGTGGTCTTAATGCAGAAGGATGCAAACGGTGACCTTCATCCCTGTGCATACTTCTCTAAGACTTTCTCCCTCATCAAACACAACTATGACATCTACAACTGAGAACTCCTTGCTGTCATCCTTGCCCTCTTGGAATGGAAACATTACCTCCAAGGAACTGCTTTCCCTGTCTCTGTCATCACCCATCATAAAAACCTCTCTTACATCAAAGACCCCCGTAAACTCTCTCGCTGGCAGGCCCATTGGGCTCTCTTCCTTCAGGATTTCCATCTCGAATGGGTGGTCACTCCTGGCTCTCACATAGGGCCTGCCGATGCCCTCTCCCAGAAAGACTCCCCAGACACCTCCTCCGACAACTCTGACTCCTCCATCGTCCCTGACCCGGTCGTCATCAACGCCCTTGATCTTGCCCTGGCCTCATCCATTTCCTTGTCAACTCCCTCTGACCCCTTTGTCCTCCGTGTCCTTGCTGCTCTGAAAGACGGCTCCCCTCTCTTCCCTCATGCCTTGCTCGTGGACTGGACCTTTGATAATGGCCATCTATATTTCAAAGGCCACATGTTTGTTCCCCCTGCCTCTCACTCTGCTCTTCTTCATGCCATTCATTCCTCCCCACTCTTCGGACACATGGGTATCTTTCATATCAAAGCCATCCTTGAACAGGATTACTGGTGGCCCAGCCTCGCTTCTTGTCAAACATTTTGTTGACAGATGCGCTGTCTGCCAACAACACAAGGTCAATATCCATCCCACCGTTTCCCCACTCTGCCCTATCCCTTCCTCCAGTGTCCTGCCATTTAAACAGCTTTCCGTCAATCTCATTACCAACCTCCCTCCTTCTGGTGGCCACGATTCTATTCTGGTCATGGTCAACCATGGCCTTACAAAGGGGGTAATCCTCACTCCATGCTCCAAGACCATCGACGCCGCTGGAGTTGCTCAGTTATTTTTCAACTTTGTCTTCAAACAGTTCGGTCTACACGATATGCTCATCTCAGATTGTGGACCACAGTTTGCCTCAGCTCTTGCGAGAGAGCTCGCCTGCCTCTTAAAATATGACATTAGACTCTCTACTGCCTATCACCCTCAGACAGATGGACAAACTGAATGAACCAATTAGGAACTGGAGACATATCTACGGATATTCTGCGCTAACAATCCCTCCTCTTGGGCCCATTTCCTCACCTCCGCTGAATTCCACCATAACTCCGCCCCACACAGTTCCACCAAAAGATCTCTGTTCTCTCTCCTATACGGGTATGAACCTCGTTCCTATCCTTCTATTGGAAAGACCTTTATCCCTGCCCTTGACAACTGGCTTTCCCTTCTTGAAGAAGCTAGAAGAGAAGCCCTTGCTGGCCACGAATCTGCCCATAAGATCATGGTCTCTAGATCTTCACAAAGATTCTCTCCTTGGAAAGTAGGAGATAAGGTGTGGCTCGAGGCAACTAATCTCCATCTTTAACTCCCCTCTCGGAAACTGGCACCCAAACAAATGGGTCCCTTCGAAATCGTCCACGTAATCTTCCCACTTATCTATCAACTCCGCCTTCCTCATACCTGGAAGATACACGACGTCTTCCACACCTCCCTTCTATCCCCTTATCACTCCACGGAAACCCACGGCCCAAACTTCTTTGACCCAAGCCATATTAGCCCATAAAGGCCCCACCTCATGACGGAAACTCCTGACCTCCTAGAAAGGATACTCTTCGGCCAAAAACACCTGGGAACCAGAACATAATCTCCATCACGCTTCTCTCATCCTCTCCGCCTATAAGAAGGCCCACAATCTCTAGGAGCAGAAATGCTTCCCCCATCTCTCCTCATCCTTCTTGATCGTGTAAACCAAGCCCTCATTCAAGCTTGCCTACAAGTCCAATACCCTGACCTTGACATCCCTAAACATGCTGTCGAACACTCCTGTTTCTGCAAAATCAACTACTGCCCCTACCATCATGACTGGTAGATCCTCCTTTCATGTTGTTCCTCTCCTCTTCCATCACCTCCTCCTCCCAATCCACACTGACCTCCCCTCTCTGCAACCGCAATGTGTACCCTATGTTCCTTCCAACCAATGCCACACATCTCCTATACTCAGCCATCCTTGACACTCCTGCTCTTCTATTCATCTTAGAAGATGATCCTTCTTACCAAGACGATGAAATTACTCACGAGCTGATATGACTCTTTCATGGTCTCACTCGTGCTCAACGACTCCAATCTTCCTTCAATTCTGCCCTTCGTTTCACCCTGGGAGCCCTTCCCAACCACGTACTCTCTATTCTTCATGCACATGGTTTTGCCACCTATATTGAGAATCTCTCCCCCAGTCTCATTTACCCTACCTTCTGTCGTATCTTCCTTTCTCTTCCTCAGGACCAATGCGACGCCTACATCACTCATGTTGAACAATTTCTCCTTATTACCCCTCAGACAGTCCCACTCCCAGTTCCTCCCCTGCTCTCCTCCCGAATCTCTTCACCTCCTTCCTCTGAGACATCCACTGCAGTCGAAAGCTCTTCCAATGACGAATATGAGATACCCACCATTTCTATCCCTATGGACAAGGCACGCATGATTCCCTTGCCTAATGGGAATCTTGTACTCTCTTCTCCTATATGCATTATGCCGCGTTCAGAACGCCTTCATATTCGCCCTGCCTCTTCTAACACCACCTGCTTTCACTGCCATTGTCTCAGTCACTATTGTGAGGAATGTCCTGAATACGTTTCTCCCCATTGCCGCATCGCTGCCCCAGGCCATCCAGCTCGCCACTGTCTTACTATCCAATGTGACTTCTGTTACAACTGGGGACATTCAGACTGCATCTGTCCCCACCGCAATTGTGGCATATGCTCTCAGGCTGGCCACATCATTAGCGATTGTCCATTTGAATGTCTTTCCCCATCCCAGGTGGCCTCTATTTACGGATGAACCTCTGGACCCTCTACCTAGTGCTTGGCTGGAATGGGGATTGCTTATCAAACCAGGGGTTTGATTGTATGAAGGGGGTAATGTTACAATTTTCATTCTCTTTCATTGTATAGTCCTTTTCTCAGAGTACTCCTATCGCCACACGTGGCGAACCACTCATGTTTCCAACATGAGTTACCTTCTCCTAGTCACCATTTATTCCATTTCCTTTTGACTTCTTGACTAACTCGTTCCCTTACCGTTCATCTCCGTTATGACTTATTCCCTTATCTTTCATCTCTGTCTTTCTTTCCTTTCTTGACTTGGTCTGTGCACATATCTCAATCCTATAACTAGTCTCTCAGATTACCCTTGTACCTCATTCTCGATCTTCTTTCACAATACTAGCATTAGCATCTGGAATCATCCTCGAGTCCTAAATCCTACAAGTGTCCATCGACACTATCCTTTTCAAGCCTAGTTATATGAATCCAGGAACATTATGCTTTCTAGACATCAGTCTCTCTGTGAGTATCGCCTAGAAAGATAACTAGTAATTGGATTCCATCTTTGTATGCTACACGTAACACCCTCATTGATCAATTCTCCCTTGGACTCGACCAACAAATTGCCACAATGATCCTCTCCATGTCCCTCATTTTCAACACCATCAACAAATGGATTGAATGAGCAAAGACGTTCCACACCCAGAAAATGAGAATCCAAGCTCTGAGGAGTGGACGACTCCAACCCTCATCTTTTTGTCCAACACCAAAAGACCCCAATGCCATGGACGTTGACAGTGCCACCTTGTCTAAACTTACCCCCCCCCCAAACGAGCCTGATGTATCAAGGAGGGATTATGCTTCCATTGCTGAAAAAAGGGACATAACTCCTTCAACTGTCACAATCTCTTTTTATGATCATCCCCCATCTCTCTCCTGAAACAAAACATTCGCACCTCCAAAACAGCTCCTCCTCCACCCCCCAAGGAAACTCCTGCCCAGTCTAAGTTAGATCAATACATCCATTTCCTGAAGACCTCCGAAAAAAGCAACTCCAACATCTTCTCTGTCCTGAAGATGTGCTACGAAGAACCCTCTGAAGAAATCGCAACCATCTACACCCCAGGAATCTCTAAGGCATGGGATTTTTGAAAAGGGAAGCCGCCACAATGTCTCCTTCCCTTATGTTAAACCATGTACTCATAGCACCTACTAGCAATTGAACCATGCGCCTCCCAGTAACATTACATGGATTGAAACAAAACATTGATACCTCTGCCCTCATTGATTCCGGTGCAACTGGAAATTTCCTGGCCCCTTGCCTCCTTCCAAAAGGAATCTTCAAACTTTCCCTGGTCGCCTCCCCAGTTACAGCATACAACATAGACAGTACTCCCAACACCAAAGGAACTATCAAATGGACGACTGTAGTCACCTTCTCCTCTGGTCCCTTCTCTGACTCTGTTAGGTTCATGGTAGTCCATCTTTCCCGTCCTCAAATCATTCTTGGCATGCCATGGCTTCAGAAATGGAACCCTTGTATTGACTGGTCTACTTTCTCCATCAACCTCTTTACTTCATGCTCCTCGCACAATCCCTTTCATCATGACCCCCCCACCGAATCCATTAACAAGACAACCAACTCAACCAAACTTGCCCTCTCTGAGAAACCCAAAGAAATCCCTCTCCCTAATTTCTGCGCCAACTTTGCCAACATGTTTTCTGAAAAGACCCATGATCAACTCCCTCCCCATCGACCCTATGACCACATCATTGAACTATGAGATACTTTCACCCCAAAGATAGCAAAGGTATATCTCCTCAATCCTTTGGAAAAGGAAGCATGCAAGGCCTTTGTTGAGGAACATCTTTGGACCAGATGTATTGTTCTCTCCAAATTCCTGCAAGCTGCCCCATTCTTCTTTGTTCCAAAGAAGGATGGTGCCCTCTGACCCTGTCAGGATTACTGCTATCTGAACAGTCATACGGTCCGAAACACCTATCTGCTTCCCCTTATCTCGGAGCTCATAGATGAGATGAAGGACTCCACATATTTCACTAAATTTGACATCGTGGGGATACAACAACGTATGGATCAAGGAAGAAGACCAGTGGAAGGGGGCATTCATAACTCCTCTTGGTCTTTTTGAACTGACAGTAATGTTCTTCAGGTTTTGCAATGGTCCCACCACATTTCAGAGATTCATGAACCATATCTTTGCCAACATGATCTCTGAACAATGGCTGAAAATCTACATTGACGACCTCAGCATTCACACCAATGGCCCTCTTTCCCTTCACCATGAATGAACCAGACAAGTTCTCCAACAACTACATGATCATCACCTCTCCCTCAAACTCTCTAAATGCACCTTTGACTCCTCCACCATGGAATATCTTGGCATGATAATTGGCGAAGGCAGGGTTCACATGGATCCCACAAAACTCTCCGCTATCGCCTCCTGGCAACCCTCCACCTCTGTCAAAGGGATTCACTTGTTCCTTGGATTTGCCAACTTTTATTGGAAATTCATTCCCAACTATTCCGATATTGTTACCCCTTTAACCTTCCTCACTAAGAAGGATCAACCCTGGATGTGGAGCCCCATTCAACAATGCACCTTTGATACCCTTCACCACATTTTCTCCTCTGCCCCAGTGCTTTCCATCCCTGACACTTCTTGCCCTTTCTCCATCATGACGGATGCTTCCCTCCTTGCTGCCAGCGTGGTCTTGATGCAAAAGGATATTAATGGTGACCTTCATCCTTGCACATACTTCTCCAAGACTTTCTCCCTTACTAAACAAAATTATGACATCTATGACAGGGAATTACTCACTGTCATCCTTGCCCTCTTGGAATGGAAACACTATCTTCAGGGCACCCCATTTCCCACGTCCATCATCACCAACCATAAAAATCTCTCTTACATCAAAGACCCATGAAAACTCTCCTGCCATCAGGCCCGCTGGGCTCTCTTCCTCCAGGATTTTTACATTGAGTGGGTTGTCACCCTGGGATTCCACATGGGACTGGCCAATGCCCTTGACCTTGCGCTCTTCACCTCTATCTCTTCCTCTACCCCCTCTGATCCCTTCGTCCTTAAAGTCCTCACTGCCCTTCAGGATGGTTCTCCCTTATTCTCTCATGCCTCTCTCTCTGATTGGTCTTTCGACAATGGCCATCTTTATTTTAGGGGTCGCATGTTTGTTCCTCCCTCCTCCTGTTCTGCTCTTCTCCATGCTATTCACTCTTTCCCGCTCACCGGTCATATGGGAATCTTCCGCACTAAGATGATTCTTGAACATGATTACTGGTGGCCAGGCCACTCCTCCTTTGTCAAACATTTCATTGATGGTTGTGCCGTTTGCCAACAAAACAAGGTTAATACCCATCCCACCACCACCCCGCTTTCTCCTATCCCATCCTCTGCTGTCCTTCCGTTCAAACAACTGTCCGTTGATCTCATTACCAACCTCCCTTCATCTGGCGGCCATGATTCCATCTTGGTTGTGGTCGACCATGGCCTTACTAAGGGGGTAATTCTCATTCCTTGTTCCAAGACCATCGATGCTGCCAGAGTTGCCCAGTTATTTTTCGATTTTGTTTTCAAAAGGTTTGGTCTACACAATACTCTCATCTCTGATCATGGACCACAGTTCACCTCTGCCCTCGCTAGAGAACTCGCTTGCCTTCTGAAATATGACGTACAACTCTCCACCGCCTATCACCCTCAAATGGACAGACAGACAGAACAAACCAATCAAGAATTGGAGACATACCTACGGATCTTGTGTGCTAATAACCCTTCTTCTTGGGCTCATTTCCTCACCTCTGCCGAATTCCATCACAACTCTGCCCCACATAGCTCCACCAAAAGATTCCCATTCTCTCTCCTATATGGATATGAACCCCACTCCTACCCTTCTATCAGAAAGACCTTCATCCCCACCCTTGAGAACCGACTTTCCCTTCTCGAAGAAGCAAAAAAGAAAGCCCTGGCAGTTCATGACTCTGCTCAAAGAATCATGATCTCCCAATCCTCACAAAGATTCTCTCCTTGGAAAGTGGGAGATAAGGTGTGGCTTGAGGCAACTAATCTCTGCCTTCAACTCCTTTCCCAGAAATTAGCACCCAAACGAATGGGCCCCTTCGAAATCATCTGCATACTCTCATCCCTTATCTACCAACTCCACCTCCCTTGTGCCTGGAAGACACATGATGTCTTCCATGCCTCTCTTCTTTCCTCCTATCACACCATCAAAACCCATGGCCCCAATTTCTTCAACCCTCTGCCCAATGTTATCAATGACAAAGAAGAATACAAAGTAGAAGTGATTTTAGCTCACAAAGGCCCTGCTTTCCACCAGAAATTCCTCACCTTGTGGAAGGGATATTCTATGGCCGAAAACACCTGGGAACCAGAGGATAATCTCCGCCATGCTTCTTGCATTCTTTCTGCCTATAAAAGGACCCACAATCTTTAGGAACAGGAATGCTCCCCAAATCGTTTCTCATCCTTCTTGCTCGAGTTGACCAAGCTCTCATCCAAGCTTGTCTCCAAGTCCAATACCACAACCTCAACATCCCCAAACATGCTGCTGAGCATTCCTGCCTCTGTAAGATTGACTATTGCCCCTACCATCGTGACTGGTAGACATTTCCCATCATGTCCTTCCTCTCCTCTTCAGTTGCATCCTCTTCTCAGTCCACACCCACTTCCCCTCTTCACAATCACAAAGTGTATCCCATGTTTTTTCCTACTCACACAGCCCATCTCCTCTATTCCACTGTTCTTGACACTCCTGCTCTTCTGTTTGTCCTAGAAGACAACCCTTTATACTGAGCCAACAAAATCACTCATGAGTTAATCCATCTCTTTCATGGGCTCGCCTGCGCCCAATGACTTCAATCCTCCTTTGATTCTGCCCTCCATTTCACCCTGGGAGCTCTTCCCAATCATGTACTTTCCATTCTTCATGCACACAGTTTTGCTACCTATATCGAAAACCTTTCTCCTGCTCTCGTATATCCCACCTTCCGTTGTATCTTTCTTTTCCTTTCTTAGGAACAACACAATGCTTACATCGAACACGTCGAACAGTTCCTTTTCATTACCCCTCAGACAGTTCCTCTCCCAGTTCCTCCCCTGCTTTCCTCCTGACTTTCTTCACCTCCCCCTCCGAGACCTCTACTGCTGTCGAAAGCTCCTTGGACAATGAATATGAAGTTCCAACTATTCCTATTCCTACTGATGTGGCACAAATGATTCCTCTATCTAACAGGAATCTGGTACTTTCTTCCTCCACACATATCATGCCTCGCTTGGAACGTCTTCATCATCATCCTGCCTCCCCTACCACCACTTGCTTTCACTGCCATTGTCTCAGTCACTATCGTGAGAAATGCCCTGAGTACATTTGTTCCCACTGTCGCCTCACTGCCCCTGGTCATCCCACTCACCACTGTCTTACTATCCAATGCAACTTCTGTCATAACTGGGGACATTCAGACTGCGTTTGCCCCCACCGCAATTGTGGCATATGCTCTCAAGCTGGCCACATCCTTAGTGATTGTCTGTTTGAACGTCTTTCCCCTTCCCAGGTGGCCTCTATTTATGGACAAACCTCTGGACCCTCTGCCTAGTGCCTGGCTGGAGCAAGGATGACTTGTCAAACCTGGGGTTCAACTGTACGAGGGGGGTAATGTTACAATTTTCATCCTCTTTCATCATGTTATCCTTTTCTCTGAATACTCCTACCATTATACTTGGAGAACCACTCACGTCTCCAACACAAGTTACTTACTCTTAGTCAATGCAGGCTCTATTTCATTCCGCCTCCTTGACTGACTCATCCCTTATCTTTCATCTCTGTTCTGACTCATTCCTTATCTTTCATCTCCATTCTTCTTTGACTTCCCTTCTTTCTTCAACTCCTTTCTTGGCTTGGTCCATGCACACTACTCTTCCCTATAAATAGCCTCTCAAGTTACTCTTGTACTACATTCTCGATCTTATCTCGCAATACTAGTGTCTTACATCTGGAATCACCCTCAAGTCCTAGAACCCTTGAGTGTCCAATTGACACTATCCCAGAACCTTAGTTCTCAAATCCAGAAACGTTACGCTCTCTAGATGTCAGTCTCCTAGTGAGTATCGCCTAGAAGAGATAACTAGTAGACAGATTCCTCCTTTGGACACTACGCATAACACTCTCTCACATGGTGGAAGGGGAGGGTTCCTATCAGCACATTAACCTGTCATGTGACTCTCCATAAGCTTTGCAAGAATGAATACTTCTGAACATCCTTGAATGTTGTTACATGTGTTCACAATTTGAGGAAAGATAACCCAGTCTTCAAGCTAGGGTCTATCTCAGTTTTAGTCATAAGGCCTTGCAGTTCACCTCTTAGATATTCTTTCTCATCAAGAGACCTTATACCTTGTATGTCTGGAGTAGTTGTAAATATTCTGCTGCAACAGTTGCACAGATGCCATGGTAGTTTAAATGTCATTCTGGATGTACCAATAGTTTAACATCTTCTTGGACAATCAGTAGTTTACCATTGTTGCAGATGATAATAGTTTTACATCATTTCAGATGTATGTTCCTTAGTACAGTTTGCCAGGATACCAGATAGTCATACAGTTATCCAGAACTGTTGTCATGAAAGTCATAGTCCATTCACCAGGGGGTGATGTCATTGGTCATGCAGTACTGGCCAATGTTGAGTACCTGCTAAATGCACATCTCCTGTTGTTCAACCTGCCATCATTGGCAGAGTTGACCACCACCAGCATTGAGGGACAGTAATGATCTTTATCAAAATGTAGGTTCACTACATCTTTGATACACATTAAAGTTGTAAAGGTCATAGTCCATTCTCCAGGGGGCGATGTCATTGGTCTTGCAGTACTGGCCAATGTTAGATACCTGCTAAATGCACATCTCCTAGCATTCAACCTGCCATCATTGGTGAAGTCAACCAGCAGCAGCATCAGAGGCTAGTAATTGTTATGGTTACCAAGTTAACCTAACATCTGTTAACCTAACTCTAGTGGTTACAGTTAAACAGTTCTGCTAACCTAACCTCTGAGGTTACCCTGATGACATCATGAACACATGTTGTGCCTGACAATATACATCAGTGCCTGACACTGCCATGACACAGCCTGGTTGCTGCCAAATGTCTAGTGCATGTCCTGACTATCTCCACTGATCCCCATAGCCACACCTCGAGGCTATACACATGCCCTATCTATATCCAATATCATCACTGCCTTATGGCCCAGACCTTACCTGATATCATATATCCCCATGGTTACCATAGCTATACTTAATGTCCATCCATGGCTATGCATTGCTGTACTGATACATGCCACTACCTCATGTACTATCTCTAGATCTATCATATATAGATACAAACACCAGTAGAATATATAAATCCCTGAGTTGCCAGCCAACTCTCCCCATCTTTATTTTCTTGGTTCCTTCCCATGTAACATCCTTAGAACAGTCTTGCTATAGACAAGCCTTCTGGTCTTGTCTCTGTTCTTGTCTTCATTTAGTCCATTCCACAACCATCAGTTGCATGGTTGTTTCAGTAATGATCTTTATCAAAATGTAACAACCATAGTACCGATGGTTGTGGAATGGACTGAACACAAGAACAGGAACAGAGACAGAGACCAGTCTGTCTATAAAGTTACAATGGTGAGAGCAACAGATTGATAAAGATGGGGAGAGTTGGCTAGCAACTTGGGGGTTTATATACTCTACTGGTGTTTGTATCTATGTATAGTAGATCTAGAGATAGTATATGAGGTAGCAGCATATATCAGTACAGCAATGCATAGCCATGGACAGACATTAAGTATAGCCATGATAATCATGGGGATAATCTAGGATTCAGGGTATTGGATATGGTCTGGGTCATAAGGCAGTGATGATAAGGGATATAGAATGGGCACAAGTATAGCCTCGAGATGTGGCTATGGGGATTGGTGGTGATAGATAGGAACAGATGGCAGCAACCAGGCTGTGTCAGGCACTGATGTGTATCATCAGGTACAACATGTGTTCATGATGTCATAACCATAACTGCAGGTTAGGTTAGCAGGACTGGAAATTAGGTTAACTTGGTAACTGTAACAATGAGCTGCAGAAAACCCAGGAGTATTATGGTCTCAATCCTCTTGACATCATCTTTTAGCAGAACAATGACCTCAAGCACACTTGCAGGCTGGTCAAGAATTGGCTAAAGGAGCAAGAATTCAATACTATGGTGTGGCCTGCACAGTCACATGACATAAACCCCATTGAACATCTCTGGGGTTATCTCAAAAGAAGGCTTGTAGAGCATGAAAATCTCTTTAGTGGAATTCATGAATTGTGAAAAAGAGTTCAAGTGGAATAGAATAGGATGCTAGTTGAGGAGCATCAGAAGTTGATTGAAAGCATGCTAGGAGGGTTCAGGCAGTGCTTCAAGCAAAAGGAGGCTATACCAAGTACTAATAATGTTCAAATACCCATTTTTATTCAAAAGCTCAAAAATCCATTTCATGGTGTTGCTGTTTCAAATTGACCATATCTCTACAGCATGTGATCTGTGTCACATGACCCAGGGAGAACCTCTGTAGCCAGGAGTGTATACTATATTTGGCTCCACCAAAGCTAAGCGAAATTCC
>JBBPSW010000286.1:0-13414 GCA_038093775.1 Butyriboletus pseudospeciosus | reverse complement strand
GCCTATCATCCACAAACAGAAGGTCAAACAGAACGCGTAAACAGAGATCTAGAACAGTATCTCCGCGCTTATGTTGGAAAGAAACAGAACGAATGGACCGATTGGCTAAAGATGGCTCAATTTTCCCACAATAATACCATCACAACCGCCACTGGAGAAATCCCTTTCCATGTCACATGAAACTATGCTCCTCGTGTGGGTTTCGAAGGGAGATTATCCGGATTTGTGAAAGAAGTGGGAAGAAGTCATCGAGAAATAGAAGAAGCTTTGGAAGCTACACGCGAGAGGATGATCGCCTCTTCCGATAAAAAACGATCAAATGCACCAGAATATTCTATTGGCCAGCAAGTCTGGCTATCAACTGATAAATTAAAACTTCCATACACGGCAAAGAAGTTGATGCAAAAATGGATCAGACCATATGCCATCACCAGAGTCCTACCTAATGCCGTCACACTCAACCTCCCAAATCATGTTCACATCCATCCTACGGTGAACATCTCTCATGTCAAACCCTATAGAGAAACGCTGGCTGGTCAGCCAAAATCTCGCCCAGATGCGATTGAGATAGATGAAGAAGGAGAAGAGCAATTCGAAATTGATTACATTGCCGCTTCCAGGATGAAGAATCGGAAGTTAGAATATTTAGTGCATTGGAAGGGTTATGATGAAACCGATTGCACATGGGAAACCAGCGACATCATCAATACTGCACCGGATGCAGTCGCTAATTTCCACAAATCTAACCCTTCTGCACCTCGTAAACTCCACGGATTATCTGCAGCTTCCTTCGCTTCACTATTTCAACCTTTCGAAAACCTCACTGAAAACGAAAAAACACCAACTCGCCTGGAATTCAAGTCCTAAAAAGGGGGTAATGTTATAATATGGATAATTTTCAAACTTTTTTACTTCATCATCTCATCGTTCATATCACGTGACTGTGCACGTGACCGTGGGAACAATCACATGACTCAAGTCCAGACTATGACATCATATGACGTCATACCTCATGTGTACCACGACTTCTTCATTTCCGTCTTCTTCCCACACAGCCCCTTTAATCTCCGTGTTTTCTCTCACGTACATATTACCATACACAGTAGATTAGTACATGCATAGCTTGGTCCATGCACACTCTCATCATGTATATAAGGTAGACACTTTGCGACTGGAATCCCCAGTCTAATCCACTTGTATTCTCCTCCAACAATCTCATTGCCTTGGTCGTCTGGCCATTGTAGGGATTGGGATAGTACGGACTAAGACTCTACCCACCTGATTTGTTCAGCCAGGACCTGTGTAGCCTGCGAGCTAGCTGAGCCTTGTGGACGCGATTGCGATAACCAAGCTTTCGTTACAGACTATATGATGAAAGAGAATGAAAATTGTAACAATGATCTGAGGACGAGATAGGTGAACTACCATGAATCTGACAGAGTTGGAAAATGGACCAGAGGAGAAGGTGACAACAGTAGTCCATTTGATGGTTCCTTTAGTGTTGGGCATACCATCAATGTTGTATGCCATGACCGGGGAGGCAACTGGGGAGAGTTTGAAAATTCCCTTTGGGAGGAGGCGAGGGTCTAGGAAGTTTCCGGTTGTGCTGGAATCAATGAGGGCGGAGGTGTCAACGTTTTGTTTCAAACCATGGATTGTTACTGGGAGGCGCATGGTTCGATTGCTTGTAGGTGCTACAAGTACATGGTTCAATGTAAGGGAAGGAGACGTTGCAGCTGCTTCCCTTCTTAAAAATCCCTTGCCTTCAAGATTCCTGGAGCATAGACAGTTGCAATCTCTTCAGAGGGTTCTTTGTAGCACATCTTTAGGGTAGAGAAGATGTCAGAGTCACTCTTTCCCAAGGTTTTCAGGGAATTGATATACTGGTCTAGTTTGGATGGGATAGGGGCTTCCTTGGGATGTGGAGGGGCTGTCTCAGAGGTGCGAATGTTTTGTTTCTGGGGAGGAGCTGAAGATGAGTTGGGGCGTAGGAATGGGTTTTGACAGTTTGAGGAGTTGTGTCCCTTCTTTCAGCAATAGAAACATAGTCCTTCTCTGATACATTGGGCTCGTTCGGGGAGTGTAAGCTTTGATGGAGTGGCATTGTCAACATCCATAGCATTGGGGTCCTTTGTTCCAGGGCGGAAGGAGGAGGGTTGGAATTGCCCACTTCTCAGGGCTTGGATCCTCATCTTCTGAGCATGGAATGTCTTTGCTCGTTCAATCCATTTGTCGATGGTGTCAGGGATGGGGGATATAGAGAGGATCATAGTGGTGACTCATTGGTTAAGTCCAAGGAAGAATTGGTCAATGAGGGTGATGTCGTCGATGATTCCTGCTTTACTCAACAGGTTCTGGAAGTCAGTGACGTATTGTTGGAATCCATCATTTGTGATTCTGTCGGATCCTTTGAAGGACTTTTGGACGAGTTTGGATAGGTCTAGTTGAGCAGTGGCCTTGGTGTCAAAGGGGTAGAAGGTGGTTTCGAAGTTTTTAGCAAACTTGTCGAAGGTCTTTTCTTGGGCATCAACAAGAGAGTTGTTGAGTTTGTTGTACCACATCTCAGCAAAGGACGCTCCTTGTCCTTCACTCATCTTGTTCAGGGTAGTGGTTACTTTTCCTTCATCGGTGGTATACAGGGCGGAGTTTAACGCGAAGTAGGCTTTCATGGCCTTAATCCATCAGGGGGCATCATCAGATTTTCTGGAGAAGTCAGCAGGGAGGGCTACCTTTAGCTTGGTGGCGTGAGTTGACATCTTTGGTGTAGGGGGTCTGGGATTGGTTGGAACCTTGGGCAGTGCTGGGACTGGACTCAGGGGAAATGGTAGACTGGGTCTGGAACTAGGTCCTAGGAAGGGCAGTGGTGTCCTTGATGCAGTTCGAGGGGGAGAGTCAACTTCTATGTCACTCAGTGGGTCATCGGGAACTCGGATGCATCGTTGGGAACTCGTGGTGATGATGGGGGGGTCCTACACCTAGAGAGGTGGGACCAAGGTTATTCTTGATCTTTTGTTATGCATAGCGTACAAAGATGGAATCCATCTACTAGTTATCTCTCTAGGTGATGCTCACGAAGAGACCGACTTCTAAAGAGTGTAACGATTTCTTGGACAAGGCTCGAAGGAAATAGTGTCTTTGGACACTCATAGGATTTAGTGACTCAAGGATGATTCCAGATAGAAGATGCTAGTATTGCAAATAAGATCGAGAATGTAGTACAAGGGTAATTTGAGAGACTATTTATAGGAACAAGATATGTGCACGGACCAAGCCAAGAAAGGAATAGAATGAAAGAGAAGATCATAGGATGAAAGAAGGACAGAGATGAAAGATAAGGAAACAAGTCAGAGTGGAGATGAAAGGCAGGGATAAGAGTCAGTCGAGGAGATGAAATGGAATGGAATCCACAGTAACTAGGAGAAGGTAACTCGTGTTGGAAACGTGAGTGGTTCGCCATGTGTGACGATAAGAGTATTCCGAGAAAAGGACTATACAATGAAAGAGAATGAAAATTGTAATACAAGTCAACTCCCTCTCAAGATCGCGGTTGACCCATAGAAGTGCCTTCTGGAACAGCTTGCCAGCCATCTTGGCATACAGGGCACAGAGACTGGGGTGAAGAAGGGGATAGACATTGAGTGCCCAATTGAGGTGCCCAGCAATGCGCTGGAAATCTCTCAATGGTCGTCTTGTGCCATGCAGAGCGAAATCCTGAACAGCTGTGATGAGCTGGAGCTTGGACTCCTCTGACATGTGCACCCTCATCAGATTTGGATGGACATCAAAACCAATAATGGGCAACTTGTTCCCAAAGACCTGCTTTTGCTCTTCATGAGGCAGTCCAATGAAATCCCAGAGCTGGAGTAGATGGGTAAGGTTAGAAGGGAGATGTTTCTAATATCCCTTGTAGAAGAGCATCTCGCCCCTCTTCTGAGCAGAGAAGGAGTCATCGACATAAACATAGAGACAGTGGATGAGATACTTCATGACAGCAATCCAGGTGACAAGGGATATGAAAGCATGCCAGATGCGCTGCGAGGCATGCCCTCTAAAGACATTACAGCGATCCACATAGTGCTTGGAGCCATAGGAGACAACCTGCTTGATCTGCCAGAGTGGATGCATGGGCATTCACCTATAAGCTTCAGAAACATCGGCCTTCCAGAGGATGAGATCGAGATTGGGATCCTGGTGGCGAAGATGTCAAAGAGCATTGCCTAAGTCTTGGACATTGTCCAGAGTAACCCCAGTGATGTCCTCATGTGAGATCATATTGTTGAGAGCAAACTGACCAGCATGTACATTCCTGGAAGAAGATCTGGACCAAAGGCCTCTCAATACTGACCAAGTACAACTTCTTTCTGAATCTGTTCTTGCAGAAACATTGCCTCCTCTGGTGTTTTGGGAGTGCGCTGGGAGTTGTCCCAGGTGACAGGCCAATCCCCATAATGGGTATTGGCAAAGGGCCAGAAACCCTGGCACAATCCTTGACACACAGACTCAACAAAGGGTTGATTGGGATGGGATGAGAGGAGTGAATGAAAACGATCAACATGAATAGGAGTGACAATATGAAACAGATCAGGATGGTTCTGAACAGTAGACAAAGCCTCAAGATTGTTAAACTCAGAAGCTGGAGGAGATGGTAAGGGCTCAGCATGCTCAGTCCAGTGCACAGTCCTGCTCCTGACAGCTGCAGCTGGGTCCCACACAAAGTGTCTCCTAAACTTCTGTCCCCTACTGAGCTCCTGATTGAGGCTTTGACTTCGGACACTCAGGTCGTCTGTGGGCTCCTTCACACTTGTTGCAATCACAAACATGAGAGTAGGAGCATTCAGATGCTTGCTTGTGACAGGTCCCTTGATTCCAGTTGTGGCAAGGCTCTCTTCTTCCAGCACTGGCTGACTTGCCAGCTTGCTTTCCGCCCTGTCTTCCCTCTCCAGCACTCGGACCCATGCCAAATGAGGTGAGATATATGGTCCTGAGGTCGTCAAATTGGGCAAAATCAGAGAGGTGAAGGTGCTTTTGATTGGCAGCTCAGAGTCTAATGGCCTTGTCAAGGTCAAAGACCCTTGAGTGGAATGAGGGGGAGATGGAGGCAAAGAGGGCTGATATATATGCTTGGTAGGCCACATATTCAGTGCATCGGCCTGGCAGGGCAAAAGTGATTGCTTGGATGGTCTTGCCAAATGCAATGACCCAGTCCCCATGCAACCTGATGGCCTTGGATTGCTTGGGGACTCGAAGTGAGATCTGGAACAGGTCTCCCACATCTTGGCTTTGCTTAGTCTCGATATCAGTGGAGTAGTGCGCTCCCAGGACCTTGGCAAGGTCGACTGCAAACCCCTTGACAATGTTGAGCCACTGGTCAGGTGGGAAGTCTGGACATCCAGGTGAGAGCAGGATCTTTCTGACAACATAGGTGGGGTCTGTTGCCCAGTCCTCAAGGAGGTTGAGACACTGCTGCATCTCAGGCTCGAGCCCAGCTCAAAGGACTGCAGATGTTCCCTTCCAAGGGAAGAGATCCTCATTGACAGAGGCTCTGTGGCGCTTGGATGACCCTTTCTCCCCTTCCTCAGACTCTGAGTCGATGGAGTGGTGTCCTTTCTCTGGTCCAGCATCTGATGAGACATCAGAGAGGTCAACCTCATTGTCAGTCTTTGCTCTCCCTGGCTGAACAGTGGTCGAAGAATGGTTGGCTGGGATAGGGGCTCTTGTGGTGATTGGACTGTTGGAAGGTCCCTGGGGCTGATTCTGTCGAGCAGACTGGTCAAGGTCATCAAGCATGGTGATATAGGTGGTGAGGGCACTGGTGAGGTCATCTTTGGAGGGCTCAGTCTCTCCAGAAGTGAGGGCTGTCTGAATATGGAGGATGGCTTCACCCTTGGAGACCTCTCCCTTCCTGTACTCTCTGACAACTCCAAGTGCTGACTACATAGGGGCTGCAAGAAACCCTTCTGGGATGGTGTAGACTGATTCTCCTCATCTGACTGAGTGAGAGGAGGTGGTTTTTGAGGAAGAGGATGCATTCTGAGACATGAGGAGGTGATGGGAACAAATATGACTGAAATAAAGCAAAGGCAGTGGCTGGCAAGCAAATGAGAGGACTGTAGGGAGAGGAGTTGGAGGAGTGCTCTCAGTTGCTTGCCAGTCAGAGTTTGGATCGGAGTTTGGAAAGAGGGGCTTTTGCCACAATGATGTGGCACAGGTGGGGAGTCTGAACACACTGGTGTGGTCAGTCTTGCAGTTTAAATCAGAGTTTGGAAAAAGGGGCCCTTTGCCACAATGATGTGGCACAGGTGAGCAGTCTGATCACAATGGTGTGGTCAGTTACAAGTCAAGCAGGGACCCTCCAACCATGGTGGTAGTGGGTGTGCTTGTGAGGCACTGGCAAAGGCATGGTGCACATGGTTGTGGCATTGTCCAATTAGCCTTGTATAAACAAAGTTTAAACCCAACCAAACTTGAGAGTTCCCTATATCAGCCTAGCACTAAGGCCCTCATCTGCCTTTTTCCATGCCCATTTACATCCATCTGATTCTAGGCAATTGATTTTGGTCTTATCAGACCATGCTACCTTCTTCCAGACTTCTATAATCCAGTTCTTATGGGCATAGGCAAAATCCAAACAAGCTTTGTAATGTTTAGTAGAGAGAATAGGGCATTTGGACTTGACCATAGCTTTCATACCAGCTTTCTTCAAGTAGAGGCAAATGGTACTGGCAGAGAGAGGTTGGTTGATGATGTTGGCAAGTGATTTGGTAAACCAACTTGGACAGCATTTTTAGCCTTCTGAGAGGTAAGAAGGTGTTGTGAAACACCAAGCTCACAGAGCAAAGGTATTTCCTAGAGGCAAGTACTGGATCACTACTCAGTAGGAGTAGGAATCCTTGAGACACAGCAGGTATGAGTGAGAATGGGAGAAGACCAAGAGGACAAAACTAAGGTCCTCTGAAAATGACTTGGGCCTTTATATACTACTCAGGGGTTTACATTTGTGTACACTAGATCTAAAAGATATCCTGTGCATAGCTATGGGGAACATGAGGAGGAGGCATGGATCAGTACTGCCTTGCCTTGAGGCAAGTGGTAATGAGGAACATGAGGACAACAAGTCAGAGATAAGGCCATGAGGCCAAGGTGAAACATACATGAGGTGAAGGAGTTTAACATGGCTGTGATAATAGGACACAGCTGAGGAGAAAGAGTGAAACATGAGGCAGGCATGAGGTAGCACTGGTCTGGCCATGAGGCGAAGATCCAGACCATGAGGGGGAATGAGCATTTAGAGGATCATGAGATAGGGGTTAAATATAGGGGCTAAAATGCGAAATTACTCAGATAAAATCAGGAAAAATAGAGAAAATAAAGGGAAAAATAGAGCATCTGTAACATGTTGAGCATGGCAAATATTGGTAGGGGAAAGCTTTAATCTTTGCTAAGTCATTGATACCCCTAATTCCTGCCCTGAAGATGAGCCCTTAGTCATGTCATTTGGTTGTCATAGTACTGAGATATAGCCATATTAAAGTGCCATGTCATTGGCAGAGTTTTTTTGACCAACATTTCTATTCTACAATTTACTACTTTGTATGCCCTCCCTTTGCTTTTATCACTGCCTCTAGTCTTCTAGGCATACTCTCTATCAATCCTTGACACTCCTCAATCTCTATCCTTCCCCACTCCACTTCAATTCTCTCCCAAACCTCACATACTCCTTTTGGTGGTATTGAATAGCCATTGAGTTTTTTTTTGAGGATTTGCCAAAGATGTTCAATGGGATTAAGGTCTGAAGATTGTGCTGGCCAGTCAAGAAGCTTGATCCCTTGAGATTCCAGCCACTCCTTGGCTCTTTCAGAGGTGTGCTTGGGGTCATCATCTTTTTGAAACATAATGCTCTCTTCAGGAATTCCAGAATTTTCCATGGAAGGAAGCAGATTATCCTCCAAAATGGGGACATACTGCTCAGCATTTATCCTTCCTTCAACCTCTGCAAGAATTACCATTCCATTCCAACTCATCTATTCCCAAACCATCAAGGAACCTCCCCAAACTTTACTGTTCTCTAAACTTCCTTGGCTTGCAAAGGCTTTCCTGCCAATTCCATACATACATCCTTCCATCTGATCCAATCCTGTTGATCTTGGTTTCATCTCACCATATGACCCTAGTCCAGTCCTCAATAGTCCAGTGTTGGTGCTTGAGAGCAAAGGCTAGCCTGTGTTGCCTATGCTTCACAGACAAGAGTGGCTTTTTTTTCTTGACCACAGCCTTGAGAGGTGCAGACTTGAGAACATTTCTAACAGTTTGAGAAAGAGACAGGAGAGGAGAGAGCAGAATTGATGACATGGGTGGTCTGAACAGCATTTTCAACTTTGCCAAAGGTGATACTAGAGACAATTTTGCTTTTATTTTAGGTTTAAACTTTGTTTATACAAGGCTAATTGGACAATGCCACTACCATGTGCACCATGCCTTTGCCAGTGCCTCACAAGCACACCCACTACCACCATGGTTGGAGGGTCCCTGCTTGACTTGTAACTGACCACACCATTATGATCAGACTGCTCACCTATGCCACATCATTGTGGCAAAGGGCCCCTCTTTCCAAACTCCGATCCAAACTCTGACTGGCAAGCAAATGAGAGCACTCCTCCAACCCCTCTTCCTACAGTCCTCTCATTTGCTTGCCAGGTGTGTATAATTTCATTTAACTCTTCTTGCCTTTGTTCTCAGAGTCCTCTTGTTTGCTTGCTAGCCACTGCCTTTGCTTTACCCGTTCCCTCCCTTCCCTTTTTCTCTAGTGTTCCTAGTGGCTTCATCCTGTATGTGAACACTTGACTCCAATGTCATCCTGGGGTAGACTATTCTACCTCGGCTTTGCTAGCTATCTTGTCCTGGTGCCCCTCTAAGGCTAGTCCAATTGAAGTAGGAGAAAGTTTGGAAAGATATCCTAATTTGATGTTTTCCTTGCCTGGGTGGATCTGTTTGATGACCCTGGCCACAGTAGACTTGCCCAGACCAGTTTTGAATGATATTTGCCTAGTAGAAAGGCCAGATTGAGAGAGGAAAAGAATATAGGCTCTAGCAGAGGAGGGAATGGACTTGATGATGAGGTAGGGTTAGCTGGATGGTAACTGTGCTGTTTACATCATTTGAAATTATGTAAGTGAGATAATCAGGCAGGGTTGAAGCACAGCATTCATCAAAACCTTATGTTATTTACTAAATGATAGTTGATAATATGAGGGTCAAATAAGTGTCCCAATGACATATGATTTTAATATGGCTATATCTCAGTGCCATGACAACCAAATAACATGAATAAGGGCTCATATTTAGGGCAAGGATTAGGGCTATCAATGACCTAGTCAGGATTAGAGCTAATACCTTTTGGTTCTTTTGCAAATATCAAATCTTTGCAAAATAGCCAAACATTGGGACACTTTTTTGAGCCACTGTACTTAGCAATTCAAAAGCTCAAAAACCCTTTCCATGGTGTTGCTGTTTCAAATTGACAATATCTCTGCAGCATGTGATCTGTGTCACATGACCCAGGGAAAACCTCTGTAGCCAGGAGTGTATACTATATTTGGCTCCACCAAAGCTAAGCAAAATTCCCATGCTATTTGGCAGTATACTCCATACACCACATTGAGAGCCAACATGGAAACAGTCTTTGAGGTTACTGTATATGAGACCATGCTTAATGCTATATACCACACATTCCAAGGGGTCTCTGAAATGCATGATAGACAGGATTGTGAGAATGAGAGTGGAAGAAGATATGATATGAATAGAAAAAGTGAGGGGGAAACATATGAAGTTGGTTACCAAAGGGGATTATGTAGAAGTTGGGGGACAGTGGTTGCATGTGATGAGGAGTAGCAGGTGGATGGAGAAAAGGGCATAGGGATATCAGAGAGGGCATGGAGGCAGTACATGTGATGATTGTTATCAGAGATCAAGCTAATAAGACATATGTGACACTCACATGTGGATAGTGACCTAGAGAGTAGATCAACATCAACATCAATGATCCTGATGGCTGGCAAAAAAAAAACAAGGTTGGGAGAAAAGAGATGAGCACCAAGGTGAGCAGATGGATAGTGAGTGAGGAAACAAATGAAATGATCACAGGAAGGAGCAGGAAACAAAAGTGGTGGATACATTCTGCTAGACAATTGGGCAAGCAGGGATTGGAGCAGCTGGCTGGAGGATTTGGTAACTCAAAATCTAGATTTTGAAAGTTAAGTGCAGAAGGTGATATTTAGGTATGGAAGACTGGATGTGCTGAAGAACTGGTACATGGAACAACCAGCCACTTCAGGCACAGCAGGTGGCATGGCTGGTACAGTCATTTTTGACAAAAGGAGTGGACTGGTTCTCATACAACAAGGCAATACCATTAGTTGTGAAGTGAATAGATATGAAAATGGGGATATATGCAATGAGCTACATGCCAGGAGTGGAGGTGAGCATGGAGCTGCCTATTGTGGAGTTACAGGAGGGGGTGGTGGGGAAGAAAATGGCTTGTGGTAGCTGGTGGTCAACATCAGCTTCATGCATTAGAAGACTGGACAAAGATATTCAAGAGACAGCACAAAGAGTTGTTGAGACAGTGGTTGGATATGAAGGAACAAGTGATGTGGTGATATTAGCAGAACTGAACATGGAGAACCAGGAATGGAAACTGAGGTGGAATGCACTACAGGCAATGTTTGTACTTGAAGGACAATAGATGGTTGTTCTGTATGATGCAGGTGAGTGAAAAGTAATGATGATCATATGGATATTGCATATTTTGAGGGGGTCTTGAAATGTGTGATACAGGGGTCATTAGGACTAAAGGGTAACTTATGAAGTGTTCCATATAAGATCACCTAGGAGCTCAATCTGCATCTGTCACAGAACAAGAATGAATATGTATACCAACAGACACCTGAGGAGGGTCTGGTGCATATGTTTTGAACACTGAGGGAAGGGGGAAAGATGTACAATAACATTGAGTCAAAAGAGGGCATGACAGGTGCACTGCAAAAGTGGGGAGAGTTGTTGTCACAAGATTACATGTGGGATTTCATGGGGTGTGTGGAGCTGATGGGCATCCACATGTTCAACAGTTAGTCTGAGATGAAACTTCATCAGCTGAATCAAACAATATTGGGAATGGGATGTGGGGTGAGTCATGGACAATGTCAACAGTCACAGGGAGTGACTGACTGGATATGTGTTTGTCAATAGGTCCTGTTGTACATGACATCACAGATGGAGCAATACACATGTTAGTGTTTCAGTGATGTCACTGTGGATGAAGAATAGGTTGATGCACTCATGATGCTACAGAATGATTATAAGAGGGCTAATCTAATTCAGTAAAGGTTAGTCTATGGTTATGGCTACATCAGAATGTACAAAAAGGACATGTATTTGGGGAAATATGTCCTTTTTGTACATTCTTTTCTATCATTCCCCACATCTCAATACTGTAAAATGGAATATTTCTCAATTCTCATCTGAAGAGTATTCAAACACTAGGTGTAAATACAGCCACACAATACTAAACTTCGACTCATGGCAATAACACATTGGCAAGAGATCCATATGGAACTGCAAGATAGATTTTGCCATCTCTCTCATTGCTTGGCACTGAATATCCACATTTGATAAAATAAATGTATTGGGGTCATCAAACAATTCAAATAGTGAGAGTATATGAAACCAGTGCTCACTATTCCAAGATTTGTATCACATACATATCATTTGAATATATAAATAACAAACACCAAATCCTAATACAACTTGTAATCAATATATACATCTCTTCAGACCTGACTTGACATTCATTTACATCAGAAAAGAAACCCTACCTTCTCCATGATCTTGCATTTCAGATGTATTCAGCATGCAAATATTTGACAACTTGCAACAAATCCCACTCCAACTTCCTCCATCTCCCATATACTTTCTTCATTCAGAGCTCCAATTGCCTTGCATATGCAATTTTGTTAACCTCCTCCATGATTTTGCTACAAACTGTAACCCATGTCAGTTAATCAACAGAAATGATAAGCAGCTATGCCCAACTTCATAACCACTTGTTTGAATCTGAGGTTATCAACTTTCCAAATCTCTTCATATATGTTCAACTATGGGAGTTTCAATGCACATGCAAGATTAAATGACTTACATTTTCACTCTGTCAGTATTCTAAAGACTCTGTTTTATCAAAGATTGTCTAAATCATGTTGAAGGCATCAAATAAAGAGCAAGGAACTGTTGTTGGTCTTGCAACCCTTGTACAAGAACTAGATAATGCAAGCAATAATGGTAAGCTTTCTTACTTCATGTTCAATGCTGATGTTAAATAATGGTACAGGTGGATTGTCATGTGTGCTAAATCTACATCATCAGACACAAGAGCTACCATCAAATATATATTGAACACTTGCCCATACTCTTTGTCTGCATTTTCCATTGATGCCTGTCCACTGCAGATACAACAAGGCTCTCATTCCATATAGCATGCCATTGAATGCCAAGGCAATCTTCTATAACTATGTTATTATCAGTGGCAAGCATTTTTATGCTTCACGAACAGTCAGAACCAACAAATCATCTCTCATACATGTTATCATTCCCAGCCAACCTGAAACTCATGCTTATGGTGAGATACTGGAAATTTTTTGAGTTGATCAGCACTTCTGTGATTGCCAGTGAAGTTTATGGTTGTATATATGAGATGGTTTACTTCAATTGAGTGAGCAGAGAACAATATCTGGTCCAAATTGTATGTCATATTCCATAACACTGACACTTGATACTAATGAGACACATAGTGAATCTCTGAATGTGCATCTATGAAAGATAGCAGAATATATGAGACAAGACAGCCAGCTACCACAACTTATTGAATTCAACTGACTGTGGTCTTTTGTAGCAATGGCTGTCATCATTGTGGATCCAGAGCATCAGAAAGCATGGGCAACAGTCAATCTTGCAAAGGTATATATTACTTGGGGATCAAAAAATATGCTTCATATTAATTTGCTACTTTATTAAGTAACAAATGCTAATGACATTTCAACTATGCTGCTTGCTATTCTTGGGTATTCTGTATACCAGTCTATTTCATCAGCATTCTCTTGACATGACTCAATGATTTCCTTCAGATAGGCCATACAGTGACCTCCAAAACCATTGCAATAACTAACCTGGACGCGGTGCGTGAAGCGCACCGCAAACACCCGTGGGAACTGCGCTTAGCTTTGGTGTGACCAAACAAAGTACAAACCCTTGGCTACAAATCGGTCCCTGGGTCATGTGATTTGGCCCAGTGGCTGTGGAGATATGACCATTTCAAAACAGCAACACCATTGCAACAGTTTTGCATCTATTGGTATTGACTGGGTAT
>JBBPSW010000280.1:0-11750 GCA_038093775.1 Butyriboletus pseudospeciosus | reverse complement strand
CCTCCCCATACAATGACCAGCGTTGCAACTTCCTTCAAGCACCACCCCCTCCGTCGCATCTGGTCCTATAAAAGGGCTCCAGTCTTCTTCTACACAGTCATCGCACAACGTCGTGCGGTCACATTCGGCGCAAAATTGGATATACTCGCACTCGTAGACGCAATACACCCGTTTGCACTGTGGGCATTCTTTGAAACAGTTTTCCGTCGGGGATGTCTTGCAGTCGTCGCAAATCCAGCACTGCTCGCATGTGCACCAGAGTCCGCCCCCCGGAGAGCACGATTCGCAGACACTGCTATGTCCACCCACTCTTGACCAACACTTTCCATTAGAGCAATGAGGCCAGTCTTGGCCTCCAGTGCAAGAAGAACACCCGATAGGCTTGGTCGGGTGTTCTCGAGCACTACTTGGTATTCGTCGGAAATAGTACCTCGGTGATCTATTCAAGCCCTCTTTCGGTCGACCCAAGCACCATGTTAATTCGAATTGACAAAACCAGAGGTTGCAATCGGGACATTGGCCGAGCGGCGGAATGCCTTTCGCATCTTCCAAGCATGGGAGACACGCGGACGTGGAGACATGGTGAGAGCACGACTGGAATGGGATGAGTTGAGAAACAGTACAATCCCTGTTCAAGCACATGACGGCGTGACACGAGGTGCATGCCGCCGTCTGCATCTCGCAGAGCGGGCATTGTCTGTGGGTGTGAAGGGAATCGGGGTCTGGGCATGAATCGACGAAGAAAATGCCATTATATTCGAGACGTTCAAGGAAGTCCTGATATTTGTCAGTCTGACATGAGGTATGACGGACTTTGGCCCCACCCTCCAAGCAAGGTTCTCTTGCAGTTGGCGTGCCTTCTCTCTCGCCCTCTTTCTCTTCCACACGTCTTGCAGATATGGCTTGATCTCTTCCTGAGCATGCTCGATCTGCTCCGGTTCGATGGGAAGGTTGGGCTGGCCCTCACACTCCGCGGTCTTTGTTTGGAAGTCGATGACCACTTGCTGGACTTGCATATCAGGCGTGTTTTGGTGTAAGACAGCTTTAACCGGGAAAGGTTCGACATCGGTATTTCCGACGGGGTAGAGTATGCTAGCATAGCGAGTTTTGACACCCAGAGGAATGGTGGATGGATTAACACCAGCTTGCTGGTCGGCAAGCGTAAAGGCGCGATCAGCGAGTTCAGCTAAGCACTGAAATGTGCTCTCCGTGCGAGCGGGAGCGACGATATCAATGAAGAACGCACCCAACGGTTGGTCGAATTGAGACGACATGACGGTTCGAACGATATCTACTGTAGCACTTTCGGGCTCTCCCAGACATGGGAACACGTGAGCCATGCTATTTGGGGAGAGATGGCCCCTTTTGCTCCGGATAACTGCCATCGTTCAGGTGGTGAGCCAGAATTGCTCCGTGCTGATTAAAACTTTACCTCCAGAGTCCAGTGTTTGTCGCAGCGGCAAACCATGTAATCAATATTGTGATATCATTTTGAACAAGTATTCTGTCTTATCGAGCCTGGCTAGTACCCGAAATTAACAGATCATGGCAGTGGCAGGGCAGCCTCGAGATCGCGTTCCGCAGCTGTTCAGGCTAATTTGCGATGAGGCCACTAGCAGCAAATTCGACTGAAGGGTGCCCTTTGCATAACAAGAAGGCGACTCCAAAACCTCGTCTTTCCTCAATTCCGTGATTCGCGTGCGCGAGCGCACCCCGTGCCTGAGGGGGCGGTTGGATCTTTGGAGCACCGTGCATTCTGGCGTTCGAGACGGGGGAGCTTTTTGAAGTGCTTGGCTCCTTCGCGGGCCTGGTCGAGATGTCCCGGCGACTTGCCACTCCTCCATGAGTCGCTAGTCGGGCCTAATTTAACCGAGTAAGTGCGGCTTTGAACACCTTGACCATGTCAGATCCACTACCACGAGATAGTTTGAATGGTGGAACGACGTTAGCAGCTGGTGCGTTATTTTCTTTGTTGTACCACTTTCTGTCCACTTTGAGTCCCTTTCGAGTTGAGGATTCCCTTGTCATCAGCATAGTTGGCGCCATGCTAATAAATCAATTAACACGGAGTATACGAAAAACTGAGTGTAACGAGGAGCGCGACGCTCCTTGTAAATACAGAGTGCGTCATGTGTAATATACAGTTCCAGGGACGAGTTAAGCGGACATGTCATCATCCGTCACGACGATAGCTCCTTCATCGTCGTACCCAACTCGGAACTGCGATCCGTCTACCCAGCGTTTCCACGCCGCGACGAAACCTTTCTCCAGATTCTTGACCCATCGTCGGGTGTCAAACAGGGGCATAGTTTCACGAGTAAGGAAAAGACACCGACGGAGATGCAGGAGCTCTGAGCCTTCTGTCTCAAATTCAGCCTCTCCTCCGTGTGGGCCCAAGGAAAGTCCTTCGGCATTGGAGCCCCAGCACGTAGAAGCAAGCGTAACCGCACGTTCTTCATATTCTTCGCGGCTGTGAACCACCATCTGCTTCCCCAATCCGGTGGCATAGGCAAGACTGGCAGACACACGGGAAGCCATCTTATGTCTGTGACTTGGCCATAGACAAGCTATGATCGGAGTACCTGACCAGAGCACGCTGTACATGCGTTAGACACGGTATTACTCAGTTCACAGGCAAAATACATACTCAGCAGCGATCGTGTGTGCGCTGCACTGTTTTCGAGCACAACAAGGGAAAACCTTTGTTAGAATGATTTGATCGGAAAAGTGAGGCGAGGCCCACCTCAGCGGTGTCTAGAACAAGATCAGCTACACAGCACCGAGCGATGTGAATTTCCTTGGAGGCAACATCCGTAAATCTGATACGAGAAGCAACTTCGGCCCCTGCCCAAGCCACCGCAGTTTGCAAAAGGTTGGGCTCTCCCGCAGCAGGAAATCGAAGCAACCAAAGTATACTGCGTCGAACTCGAGAGAGGATGCGTAACCACGTCCAGAATATCAACTGATGTGATTCCTGAGTTAATTTACTCAGCATCTGACGCCTAACTTACGGGGTCGATCTTGTAGAGCTAAATGTCATTCATCAATATCCATAGACATCAATATCGATCATCATACAGCACCTGGTTGAAGTTGGCAAATACGATGACATCCCTGAGCATTACCGGTAGTCTGCGCGCGGAGTGGGCGTAGAGGTAACAACTTACCTTGGCAAGTCAGGGAATATTGTCGCTCTGAGATGTTCTCGACGCCGCAGCTCATCTAGCCAGCGAGTCGACGCCATTCCTAGTTTAGAGCTGCATGAGCTATAGGACTGCTTATGGTCTGTTGCGAAATAGGTGTGCTATGTCACACGTCAGCACCACAATAACAGCCAATGATGTTTCAACTTACGGGCATGTAAATTGGGCATTCAGTGCTGAAACCATTAGTTCGTGTATGTGTACATTCGCCTTGACTACGTACTAGATCCAGTCGTTGTCAGAGGATGCTGGGTCACACCCTTCGTTGACGGGAACCCCGACGTCCGGAGACATCTCATCGGATAACCTAGCATTCCGGGATCGTCGACCGGCAGCGCAAACTTGAACAAATAGATCTGGGGGACAGACGATCGGATCGCACACGAGGTAATCGCACCAACCTGAACCTATGTCAAAGCTTTGGCATTGAACGATGGAAACACAGACGAACCTGCTGCTAACGTGCCCGCAAATCCCATCAGAGATACCTGAACGGGAGATGGCCTCGCAGCGAAGATCTCGTTTCTTGAGCCTTTGGTATAGCCGCCCAGGTTCACGACTGCAAAGAAGTCATGTAGAACCGTCCGGGAAAGTTAAGTCACTTACGAATGTGTATCTGGTCTTGCATGATTCTCTCTATTATGCTACCGATTGACCAAGACGAGACATCACTGAAATGAAATTCGGCGCGGCGTTCGTAATAATCTCGATAAGAGGATCCATCTGTAGGGCTTGTAGCGTAGAGAAAGACATTAAACCGTTTCCGGTTGTGCATCGTGAAAACGGATTTCATTAGATGTGTCAGTGGGTGGTCACTACCAAAGTGTCACTTAGGGAAGATTCAAGTTGAAATCACTCACGTAAAATCACTCGACACATAGCCAACGTTTATTCTGCCACGAAATGGCGGAGGCGGTGGTGGGTGCACGGATAAGTTCCTACCGAGGTGGGTAAATGTTGTAAAGGATGTATGAAGTGCATTTCTATGCGCAATTAGTCGAATAGTTCGAGCCGTCAGCGGAAGGGTAAACTGCAGAAGTCTCGTGCAAGAGTTTCCTCTGATTGAATCGAGAGACTTACGGTGTGAAAGGGTAAGATTAATGGTAACTTGGAGCTTTTGATGGTCGATATGAGGCTAGAATGCGGGATTGTCATATTTTCATAAATGCGTGTCGTGTTTGCATGCTCAGAGTGATAAACTTGACCATGGGTATTGATGTACAACAAATGTTGGGTTCGAGTTTGGTACCACTCCATAAGGCGTATCAAAAAACCAGCTTCTCCACGAGACCATGATGGTCGAGAGAGGTCATCTTGAAGGAAATACCCAAAGCGGATTTTCCATGCATTCTCTTCAAGGGGCGAAAGTTGTCCCGAGTGAGCGTTCCGGACCAGCGCTATCCAATCGTCAAGTGAGTATGTGCTGAACAGGTTTGTGGTTTGATTGTGTGTGTCCAAGAGCTGTTTCTCGCAAACGTCTATTGCTTTTTGCATCCACGCAGCTAACGAGACTTCAGTCGTTCTTCGTTTGACGTGCGTAATCCGACTTACCTCGTCCATTCCAGTAGCAAATCGCATTCATCGACTGGCTCAGTCCACAGTACGCATCTACGAAATCAGGATTTACTGATATTGCCCGTTGGTAGTATGGGACTGCCTCAGCATATTGGCCCTGTAGAACTGGAAACTTTGAAACAGTATCGAGAACAAAGCGCGGGACTAACCAAGTCCCTCAAGGTATTGGCCATGTTCACTAGAGTAATATCAAGTTCAGGGTGGCACGCCAGCGCGTGGTTAAAGACCCTTCATTGATGAACATCAAGTTGAGTCAGTGGGATGCCAAAAACCATCGAGTTTAAAGAGCGCACCCGATCGCTCGGGTCATGTGCCCGGCGTCTTTCAAGAGCGACCCAAGATTTGATAGCAAATGAGGGTGCGAAGGATCGAGTTTCAAGCCTTCTTCATAGTACAGTCGTGCAACTTCACGGGCGCTTGATTGTTCACCATGTGTGCCTGTAACCACTGCCCCTGCACCGAGACCGCACAAAATAACGCCAATATCATTCAGGGTAGAGGCGTTGGGAAAGAGCGATGCAGCGAGATAATGGATGATAAGAGCCAATCCTTCCACCGCGCAAAATGGTTTATTGGAGATACTGAAGAGTTCAGTTGTATGAGAGCTTTGAAATCTGCGGGCGAGACATAAAAGTACGGACGCCATCGCCATCTTACTCTCCCGACAGTATTGCTCGTCAGAGAGATTGGCAGGCAAATGTGCAGCTTGAATTGCAAGAAAATAACCCTTTTGCGAGGAGAGTACGAAAGTTGACAGCTGACGTATTTGGTCGGGAAACAAGATGATATTCGGCAGGGTACCCGTTGTTGGGTCGACCAGGAGTCGAATCAAGTCATCGCCAGCATCGTGGACTGCTTGAAGGATGTCGAAGTTTGGATCACCGATGTGAAGGAAAATATTAACGGGGCCAGCGAGTGCTAAAGCGTGTATTGCGGAGCAAGAGGCGGACGAGGCGTGGACGAAGGACAGAGTCATTGCAGCCACCCAAGCCGCGACAATGACATCGCGGAAGGCTACCTTAGCAGTCTTTGGAGAATAGTACGACTCTGGCTTCTGGATTGCAATCTCGATCGCGTGCATGTAACATTGCGTTGTGGCTGGGATGGTGTTGTCAATTCTGTGCATGAGGTTTCCGATGTTTACTAAAACGTTGAAAAGGCGACGGATGCTGTGCGGATCGACTACGGCTGTCAGCCACACATCATCAGACAAAAGCTGGCTGCAGGTGTGCCGGCATATGTCAAGGGTTTTCTCCGGGACGGATGGGGAAACCAGGAGGGTGTTGAGTACTGTGTCCTGCGAGAGAAGTGTCAACACGCGAGCACCCACAAACGGTCCTGCGAACCAAGAAGTCCCAGTCAGGAGAAGGATGTGTCAACGATTCTAGACCGTTAGTTAGCTCAGACAAGGAGGACATAGATGGGAGTATGGGAGGAAGACATTGAGAGAGAGAAAGGATGGAGCGAACATGAAAAGGGACTGTCGTTCCGTAAACAAGACACTCATTCCTGTGTAAGATTGATTGTGAGCGTACAACTATGGAAGATGTGGGAGAGTGTGGAGACGGAGGCGTTCGGCATTTCGGCAGCCATGTGCAGGGGGACACCCTAGATTACAAGGGGGACACATGCACAACCGAACACCGTGGGTACATCTGCTCCACTCCTCAATGTATACCCAACCTCACGGGATCAGCCCACATTCATCGAATCCTCCAACCGAGATGGATCATCGTCTGTCGCTCTCCTTGGATGGTCGCGAAGCTTGTTTTTCAGCGATGCCATCATCTCCCTGAATGCTTCCTCCCCTCCAGGATAAATCTTCTCCCAAGAATCACAGGCAGAATTCGACTCCAATGCTAGATTGAGCAACTCGATGAGATGACCATTGATAGGATCCACACTCAGCGCCTGACACCAGTCAGTGGTGGGTTATAATGCCCGAAACCAGACCTCACCTCATGGTACTTCACAATGGCCTGGTCAGTATCCCCGAGATGGTGGTAGACCATGCCGAGAAACCCGAGACCTTGAGGGTGTTGTGGTTCTATCTCAAGTACCCGGCTATAATTGGTTTTCGCCTTTTCGTAATCCCTGTATTAGCGTGAGGAAGAAGATGCTGTTTGGGCCTTGAGATCCAGACCTACTTCAGTTTTCGGTAACACGTCCCGAGATTCAGGTACGTGGTAGTCCACGACTTTTGCGATGATTGCGTGACCTGAGCGAGGTCGAGCGATCGCTGGAATAGATCCGCTCCACGCTGGAAACTGTCCAAGTTTTTCCAACCCATGCTCCACCGCCAAGTGTGTCACTTACTCTCCGTGGGTAAATGCCATGACACCCAGTTCGTTCATCAAAAGAGGGTCACTGTCACACGCAGTGCTTGCAGCGTGCAGCGCCTCGTCGGCAAGAGAGTGGTTTGACAGCCCTATTTGCTCCATACCAACGAAGAGGAGCGGCAAATGGGACCTATTTGAAATTAACAACAGGTTTCCACACACGCTAGGACATACACGAACCCCACGAACATACGTGCGCACGTAGAATACGCCGTCACTGCATGATCATGCTCGCCTTCCAGGGCAAAAGTGTGGGCAAAAGCAATCCACGCTGGTCCAAAACGGGGGTCCATTAGTGAGGTTTTACTATAATCAATCAGTAACGAAGCCCTCGAGTGCACTACGAGCACAAACCTAAAGTACTGTCGTGCTTGCGACCATTTGTTCGAACTGAGATAGTATACGCCAACAGCATACCAACTTATGGGGTTTTCGGGCTCCTTGTCGACAAGCTCATGGGCCAAGACGAAAAGCTTGGAGTGTAGATACGATAGGTGGTACATGCACGCAATGTGCAATGGCATCGTAGCGTCATGAAATGCGACGAGATCAAGGATTCTGTATCAAAGATGATCTTACCTCGATGCGATACTCCACACAATGAACTTACCTGGTAGTAATTACAAAGCAATCTGCCCAGCGTAGTTGAGTGAACAGTGCGTCTGCAAAACTATACAAGATATCCGGATTATCTGAGAGCTTGAAATCTTCCACAAGGCGTCGCCGGGTAAGAGCATGCTCTTCAGCGTGTCTGTATTTGCGCAGTCGAGACGTATATATCAATTGGATGAAATCTGCGTCTTCTTTAGTCTGCTCCTTGTACGCAAGACCTTGCACGAACTCCCACTCTGGGTGGATATTAGAATACACAGAACAATATCAATTCTCACAAGAACCTTCTTCTGAAGTCATCATCTCTCCACTGATAAGTTGGTTGAATGCATCGTAACATTTAACATCCAAGGTCAAAGCCTCCATGAAACACAGCTTGGCCTGATCTCCGCGATTGAGTTTGAGCATCAGGATGCCTCTCAGGTGACACATTGATGCTTCGACCTAAGTAACTAAGTACACGTCCACTCCCAACCTGCTCACACTTACCTTTATGCCACCGTCCACGTTAGGAACTGACGCTCCACTTCTACCTGTCTGGCGTTAGTACCATGCACCCCTAGATCAATAGACATGAGCACCTGAGTGGCGAAAAGGATTCGCCTCGCCAAGTATTTCAAGGGCATCCGACCAATTACCCTGTCTGATTTGGCATTGTGCTGCGAGATAACGGCAAGCGACACTCATATCAACAAGCCTAGAGACGTTTTCCTGGAGTGCCTCCGGTAGCTTGATCAATCCAGCTGGGCCCATGGGCAGACGAGAGGATGGTTCGAGTTGTGGTTGGGTTTCCTTGCCTTTACCCTTGGTATCCAGAGAGAATGAACGTGTCACGGGGGAGCCTGTCACCGAGTGATCGAATCCGTTCGGATACGTAGGTCCTACAGTCTGGTTTTTGGTGAGAAACGGACGCGTTAGCAATCTCTCCGCGCGAGAGTATTGGTGAGTCATGAAGTATGTCTGAGCCAACCAAAACGCATCATTCGGATCGTCTTTAGGGCATATTGTGAGTGAGACGGGGACGCGACAATTTTAGGATACGACGTACTCGTCCAAGAAAGAATCTTGTCCCCCCAGAAAGCGGCAGTTTCGTACAAATGTTGCATGAGAGCGTCATGACGCCATAGACGCATGCGATCTACCACCCCCCATTCGCCTTCATCAAGATCTTGTCCCATTTCCAAGTCTTGGAAGACATCCATTGTATCGTTTGCAAGAGGATGTCGGCTGCCGCTGTCCTTCAATCTGCGGTGCCGTCTGGGGGAGGCACGTGGAGAGCTAGGGAGCATCGACCGGTTTGGATCGAGGGCGAGGGGACGCGGAATAGAGGAGGTGCTCATATCACCCGCTGCGAAAGAGGATATCATAGGTTGTGGGCCAAAAGAAAAGGAGGAGCTAATCGAGCTGCGGTTTCTTGAGGTCGCTGTTGACGGCAGGCGCGGCACTGCCTGGATGGCAAAACTGCCAAGCGGGGGCGGAGTAGACGCCATTTCAATGTGCAGGTCGATGGCAATTCTGACAGAGCTGCTTGCAGATGTTCGGAAAGTTTCGATCCTGTGGCTTTCTGGACACTTTCAATCTCCGTCGTACAAGGCAAGAGCACAAGTTAGGGGCTCTTGCTACGACTTTGAACATGGGCTACTATTGTCTACCTGCCAGTGTCCATTCAAGCTTTCTCCATCGCGCGTAAACGTATCGAAAGATTCACCATCCGCCCGTTTCAACGGCTTCGTTTCGCCACATTTACTGTTTGTGACGCCAAGGGTGACTTCACTCTCGCCCGTGGAGGCGAGATGAGAATGTCTCGTTCGACAACCTCGCGGATGAAATTTACTGCACTACCGACGGTATGCTTGCGCCTCCAGTCCTGTAAATATCTTCTGACGATGCGCCGAGATAGACATGTACTATCTCTATCTGACTGACGACTGATACACATCAAGTGCAGCTACTCCACGACGCATCAACTTCCGTGAGGCTATTTGCAGACGCGATGACAGTCGCGTTATCACGGGGACTGGACGCGACGATTGCGATGCGGCCCATATTATACCCAGTAGCAAGGGCAGAGGTATGTTCATCTTCTCGGTGGGCCTGGTCAGTGGGCGATGGTTATCTTTTCTTTAGTACGTTACTTATGTTGTGCTCCAGTTGATACGAACAACTGGTATTCCCTCTTGAAGACGATGGTGATATCTCAACGTACGCCGAGATTTGGATCCATATGTCACCTCCACACTTGTCTCAAACGTGCACCATGTTCAGATTCCCAACTTTGTCATGGTACCCGCTGATGTTCCACGGATTGAGCAAGGTCATATCCCACACAACCGGACGACGTTACAATATCTGGAATCACCTAGTAGTCTACGGGATGATCTTCTGTTCCGCCATGCGACATTCGAGGCGATTGGCCCCGTGATGAAATACCACCCCCACCCAGCATCTTGCTTGACTTCATGTACGGGGCTGCCATCGCCAAGCGTTGGAAGTACGATCTTCTACGCGGCATGCTAGAGAAACAGTTTGAAGGCGACTTCAATGAAGTCCTGGCCGAGAATTCAAACCGTCTCGCCCCTGAAGCCCACGAATCCGAAGTTGAGCCAGATGATTGCGAGCCTTGTAAGTGCACACAGAAAGGGAGAAAACATTATTATCAGATGCGTCGGCAGGTTTGCTGGAAGTAATGGATGATGTCCTTCTCCTGCCGATGTTGCTGAAGAGCGCTACGCCTCAATCGATGACTGCAGAATGACAAGGAGAAAGGACTATGTTCTCAAGAACATAGCTGTGAGAAGGTATGACAGTGGCCGAACTTGGATGCGTCTGTGAGTGCTTTCATCAAATGTCTGTTTCCTGAGTGAAGGACTCATGATGCGATATGGACAGGCTCGACGTTGTGAAGTACTCTACCATGATCGTCCCGAGTCTTACGGGCTGATCGGGCAGCTTGAAAGTTCAATTCCGTGACCTTTTGAGTCGATGACAATTACACTGACTCGACCCTACAACTCCATTGCATCGTCAGACGAATCCACCCCGAACGCATCGCCCGGCACGTGACTAGGAAAGCTCCTCGAAACAAACGTAAAGTGGTCATTAGACAAACCCGTCACAATAACATGCAGTAACGTAGTCCAGGCGGATTGTATGTGAGGCAGTAAGGTTAAGATTTAACATGGCAGGGTCGTGAACGCTCTTTCTTATCTCATATGTCTCGCGTCAAAGTCAATAGAAGATTTTCGATCCGCCGTTGTCGATCCTTCCATACATGATTAGCTTTTAGACAGTCAACGTCACCGCATCCACATGCCTGTATTTCCTTCATCTCGTCCTCGAGGCGACGGATAGGTAGATCCCGGTATTGATCCAGCAAGGTTTGCATTCTCTGTGAGTTACCCCCACTTTCGTGGTCTACAGCAGTAACTGGCCTTGAATGAGAAAACAGCTTTGAAAGCGGAGTGGTGGTGTCCAAAGATAAAACTTTTGCATTACTAGAGACTTCCTGTAAAGGTGCTAAGGTGCTAATTTTCCGTCTCCGGGCCGAGCGTGGAGTCTGCTGGCTATCTAACAGAGCGGTACGTCCATGAGATGGCGATTGAGACGCAGGACTTGCCGGGAGGACCGAGACGGCTGCCAGCGACGTAACTTCTCCGTCCTCGTTCTCAGAATCGCGGAACAGATTGAAATCCCGAGATTCCTCGACCTCGAAGATAACATCGTACAGATCAGTCGACTTTGATCCTACCAAATATTCAACAAGTGGGTTGTTCTTCAGATGGCGAGGGAGGCTTTGATAGAAGGCATGTTTAGAGTCTGTCTTACATTCTTTCATCTCCCGACCAGAGGCTAACCGTCGCTCGTAAAGTGCGATGACAATAAGGATGGGGAACGACTGATAAAAAATGTGTTAGCGGATAACTTCGTTCGCAGAATATACGCACAGTGAGTCTGATCAGAAAGACATTTGCAGAGTGGAATGCACGTGGTGATAGAATATAGCTTGCCGGTTTCAATACCA
>JBBPSW010000275.1:0-13730 GCA_038093775.1 Butyriboletus pseudospeciosus | reverse complement strand
TTGCGTGAAAGTCAATGCCCCTGACTGAAGGGTTTTGAAGTGAGTGACAACATCACTTTGTGGTGTCAAGGGGTGTGCATCAACATATGCAAAGACTGTTAACCAGTCGTTCAGTGTAAGGTTTTGCCGTGACCTGTGAGCTACTGGTTGTGCAGAGGTGGTAGGAGTATCTTTGACTTTTGGTGTTTTCAGCTGTCAGTTGTATGGTGGAGGCTTATTGCGAGGTTTGCGCTTCTCAGAGGGCATTCTTGGAGATGTGATGAGGTTTTCAGATGGATTTCGTGAATTATGCTTCAATAATTTATAAGTAGTCATGGCTGAGGACAATGAATACATTGATCCAAAGAATGTCAACTATTATACATGGTCCGAAGAATGTACATTGACCCGAAGAATGTACATTGACCCGAAGAATGATCAGGCCCAGCGGCCCCCAGCCCACCAAAAGGTCCATCTAATAATGTATAATGGTGCCTAAAGTCAATACATATACATTATACAATTTTTGTTGGGTTTCTCACTGTCCCACAGTGGGAGCCACCAATTCCAATACAATATGAGAAATATACAGTTTGACCATATGCATTATGAGAAAGTCTACTGTATACCGGAACCGTCCTTCGTGAAAAGCAATGCAGTGTCCCACCTCCCCGCCCGACCCCGTTTCCATTTGTCGCCGTGTGTGGAGACTTTATGTTTCAATCTAGTTGTCTCGTGAGGGCAAGGACTCAGTTGGGAAGACAAGTCTGACCACAGCACGTAGTGGTTTTAGTATGAGCGCATATGATCGCCGCCGCCCATCTGATCGGGGGTGGTACGTTGCCGAATCGAGGCCTCCCCTCATGCTGCGCGCAATGAGCATGCATCTGCATTCAATCCCTTGTCAGCAAACAACCGCTTGTAATAAGCAGTTTAGTTGGCAACAGCCGTCGCTGCTACGTGCCACATCGTGGTACGACCATGGAGCTCCGAGCTGCTGATGTCTGATGACTCTTGCGCGTCGCCTTGGTCTCCAGGCATGGACGAAAGAACTTCTCAATGATCATCTGGTTCAAGAGGCGCGTATTATATATACCTGACATATTAGGTCGTCCGAACCTGCTGTTCTCGAAATATTGTGTGCAACGGTTCAGATGTGAATAGAGTCCGTGACGGATTGATATCATGCCTATAGTACCAGCGTATGTGCTTGTACAAAGCCTTGTAGAAAAAACACACCCGAACAACGTACACAATCTAACCTCGGCAGCGATGGTCGGCCCTGCAGCCCAACCAAACTGCTCAGAACTGGTCGTTTGTCGACAGGGAGATGGCTTGTTTCATGGTCTTTAAATCTCAGATTAGACGAGGGATTGAGTGTGGATGCCAACGCACCGCACATCATGAGGTCAGTATGGCAACATATCACCTCTCGGGGTGCGATTCAAAATAGTATCTATATGTATGTGTTATGTCGCCTAGATCAATGCGCCCCATCCTGCACACTTGAGCGAATACAGAAAATCCATGTGGGAAACCTGAGGGAAAGGGTAGCATCCCCTGATCCTTGCTGATGCTGATTGACTGTAAGTCTGACAGTGTAGGTAAAAATGTAATGCATACCGTTAGATTGACCCTCCCGGGAGCAGGTTGAGATAGATTTGTTGGTTCTTGCACCTAACGGGACATGAGCTGTCACGACACGTTCTACGATCACCAGAAAAGAACACACTGGGTTGGCTTTATCTGTGCGCCCAGAACCTTGTCCACTATGGGGAGCGTCTTTATTCGGATGCTTGGAAACAGCAGCCATGGCAGCCGATTCATCCTGTAACGTACGGTGAGTCCCTGCATACGAATCCGAGGAATGACGAGCCTCTTGTATCGGCCACGATGTTGCGACCATTCGCTAGAATGACATGTTGGACTTCTCACATCCGATCGTCTTACCAAGGGAGGACACTCACTGGCTTACGTTTACCTGCAGCCATCCACGAATGTCCCTTTGTGGCATTGACCCCTGCTGGCGAGTGGGAAGGTGGTCGAGGACAGGCCTGCTCGCGCGACTTTCCAAAAGGTCGATCAGGCTTAGGTGAAATGAGCCAGTTGTTATTCCTCTTGTCTAGCCACTTTCTGATTATGGAGCGACGCCGGGGTGGCTTGACAATGTTGATATTTTCCTGTTCACGTGCCTCTAAAGGAGGGGTCACTGGTAAATGGGATGATTGTGGTATGGGACGAGATGAGTCAACTGGCGGTATCTCATCCCGCGTACCATCAATAGAGGATGCCTGAGACAATGACTCCGGAAGCGTCAACACAGAAACAAGAGGAGAGCCAAAAAAAACACCAACTTCGTCATAGTCGAACGATTGAGGAGCGGGTGTGCCAGATGGCAATTCGATCTAGCTATCATGAAAGCTTGCTTTGAGGGGAGAGCAAACGAACTGATACCTCGAGGAGATCACCATTGTCGCCTTCGCCATGTCCTTTGGGCTCAACTTGACTGGATTCCCCAGGAACTTCCTGTTGTACGTACACAGTAACGGTGTCAGCGCAACTGTTTCGGCGACGAAGTGACGAAGTCTTACTGGAGCGGCACTAGGGACTTTACCATCATGATCGCCAAATGTGGCAGGCTGCTCATCTTGTTGAACGTCTTCACGAGGGGATACCTACATATTTTGTCAAGATGGGGGATGGGATATGGCTTGTGTGACATGCAAGGAGTACAAAGGCACAAACACTTACTGCATGGAATGGACCATATGAATCCGACAGAATCTTGCCGAGATTACGAATGGCAATTTTCCCATCACCTCGTCCAGTTGCAAGGCAGCTACTGTCCGGTGAGATAGCGATTGACCGTATCCGTTTGCCATCCTCGACAACAGGGTCAATCCGAGCAAGTGTTGATGTATCCAGGAACTGGATGGAATTGTTTGCATGGGTAGCAATAAATTTGCTGTTGGCAGCTAGGGCGATAGAGCCCTTGTTGTGGTTCATTTGTGATTCAGCCAGTTGGGTCCCATTGGAGGTGTCAAATGCCCTGATTTTCTTGTCGCGGGATGCAGCAATAATTTGCTGACCATCACTTGACCAAGCAAGTGGAGTGATCGCAGCCTGTGTAGGCAGGTCAATCGTGATGGTGACGAGCTGATTGCCATTGCGACTGTTGAAAATGTGGATCCTTGTGTCAGAGGCAGTAGCGATACGGTCACCAGTTGGAGAGAATCGGATCCCATCCACATCATTGTCATGTTTGAGTGGGCCGATGAGTCTCTTCCCAGTCGTTATGCTCCAGATGCTTGCTTCCTTATCACGAGTGCCAGTGGCAAACATGGTCGAATCTGGAGAGACGTCGACTGTATCCACTGTGGTTTTGGCCTCCACATCAATGAGCCTTTCTTGCAACTCTCCGTTCCACACGCTTGCCCCAATGTTGGTTCCACAGACTATCCATTTCTGATCTCTCGACACCGCGATGGCATTCAAGTCCATTCCCGTTTGCTTTCCAACCTCCTGCCTATCTGCAAGTCGCCATCGTCGAATTCCATCGCTAGTCCCGCCCAGAACATGCTTTCCATCGGTGTGGAACGCGACCGCCCACACCGAACTGGTGTAACCGGTGTCAAGTAATATCGTTTGGTCTTACTGAATAGTTAGCGCTGCTTGATCACTCCTCAGAGCTACGCACCAGTAATCGTCGACGACATCCTCACCAATAGTATGCAGTCGCGGGGTTCAAGACAAAATGAGGTGTAGGCTCGGCTTGCTCGTGGTGCGCAACGCTGCTTCATAAACACATTCGTATTGGTCTGTTTAGGTGCTTATTCTTACTCAGATCCTCGTTGCGACAACGACATCACGAGACCGAGGATGAAACACCTGCTTCTGTTGCTACTGAACAGTGATATCAAGCATTATTGATTCACAGCGCAGACTGATGTATTACAATGATGATGATGCTACAGTTGAGTCCGGTGAGGGCGAGCTCGCACGGGCCCATAGATGTCTGCATGCCGCCTCGATGGCTAATAAAACAAGGCAGAAGTGTATCGCAGCGTTGCGATGACGCATGTGTCACTGCCGGCTTGTCAGGTGCGGATGAAAGAGCGAAAGACCATCTATTGTGCTCTCGCATTTCCCCAACGGGTGACTGGCGTAGTTCTTTGCATACTTATATGAACATAGCTGCTAGGTTTCTATTTCTTATGATGATGCTGGGAAACACCCTATAAGTGATTTCACCAACTCGAACGGAATCGGTACAGCCATGTGGGTGGACTAATATTGAACTATGGGTGAATGCGCATGCAAGTAAAGAACTACATGGTCATTGGACATACCCGTGAGTCATTATGTATTGCATTGATTCACTGGATCAATGCATCCCGTCCTGTGTAACCGAGCGACAACACAACATCTACGTAGGAAACGCGATAGAAACAATAGAGACGCCCGTTTCTTGTTGATGCTGACTGACCGTAAGTCTAACTGTAGGTGAAAGAAAGGTAACGTGCACCGTTAGATGGACCCTCCTGGGAGAGGGTTGAGATGAGTTGGTCGTTTCTTGCGCCTAATGGAACATGAGCTGTCACGACGCGTTCTACCATCACAAGAAAAACGCACTGGGCCAGCTTCATTTGCGCCCGCAGAACGTTGACCACTGTGTGAGGTATCCTTGTTCGGGTGCTTAGAAACAGCACTCTTGGCAGCCGATTTATCCTATAACATCTGACGAGTCACTGAATACAAACTAGAGACACAACGAACCTCTTGTGTTAACCACGATGTCGCAACTGTCCGCTGGAATGAGATGTTAGACACTAAATCCCAACGTTTATCTAGAAGGAGCACTAACCGGCCTGCGTTGACCTGCAGCCATCCACGAAGGTCCCTGATGCGTAGCATGGACTCTTGATCGAGGATCAGCCGGCTCGTGTGACTTTCCGGAAATTCGACCGGGCTTAGGTGAGATGGGGCCCTTGTTCCTCTTCCTGTCTAGCCACTTTCTAATTATGGAGCGACGCCGGGGTGACTCCATAGCGTCGACATTTTCCTGCCAATGTACCTCTAAAGGTGGGGTCATGGGTAAATGGGATGATTGTGGTATGGGATGAGATGAGCCAACTGGTGGTATCTCATCCCGCGTGCCATCAATAGAGGATGCCTGAGACAATGACTCCGGAATTGTCAACACAGAAGCAAGAGGAGAGCAAAAAAAAACACCAACCTCGTCATAGTCGAATGACTGTACAGCAGGTGTACCAGATGGCAACTCGGCCTATGCAATCATGAGAACTTGCTTTGAGGGGAGAGCAAATGAACAGATACCTCGAGGAGATCACCATTGTCGCCTTCGTCATGTCCTTTGGACTCAACCCGACTGGATTCCTCAGGAACTCCCTGTTGTGCGTACACAGTAACAGCGTCAGCGCAACCGTTTTCATGATGGGGTGATGAAGTCTTACTGGGGTGGCACTAGAGACTTTGCTATCATGGTCACCCAATGTCGGAGGCTGTTTATCTCGTTGAACTTCTTCGCGAGTAGATAGCTACATATTTTGTCAGCATGGAGATGGAACAGGGCTCATTCGACATGCAAGGCGTATTACTTGCATTTAATCGTCCATACAGGTCCGTGCCAAGATCACGAATGGCGATTTTACCATCGTATCGTCCAGTCGCGAGGCGGCTACCGTCCGGTGAGATGGCGACTGACCGTATCTCTGTGCTGTCCTTGACGATAGGGCCGATCTGAGCCAATGTCGATGTATCCAGGAATAGGATGGAATTGTCTGCAAATGTAACAATGAACTTGCCGTTTACAGCCATGGCGATAGAGGGAACAATGTGTTCACCATCTTGGAGCCTTTGTGATTCAGCATAATGGGTCCCAGTGGAGGAATCAAACGACATGATTTTCTTAGTGTGGGATGCAGCAAAAATCCGCTGACCGTCGGTTGACCATGCAAGGGGTATGATTCTGGCCAACGAAGGTAGGCCAATCTTGATGGTGACGAGCTGGTCACCATTGTGGCTGTCGAAAATGCGGATCCTCGTGGCACAGGCAGTAGCGATATGGTCGCCAGTTGGGGAGAATCGGATCCCATCCACATCATCGTCATGTTGGAGTGGACCGACGAGTTGCTCTCCAGTTGCTATACTCCAGATGTTTGCCTTGTCTGCACGAGTCCCGGTGGCAAACTTGGTCGAATCTGGAGAGATATCGACAGCATCCACCCCGTCTGTACCCTCTACATCAATGACCCTTTCATGCAACCCTCCGTCCCACATGCTTGCCCCGTTGTAAGTTCCACACACTATCCACTTCTGGTCCTTCGACACGGAAATGGCAAATACTTCCATTCCCGTTTCTTTGCCAACCTCTTGGCCATCTGCAAGTCGCCAACATTGAATCCCATCGTGATTTCCGGTCAAAAGATGTTTTCCGTCGGGGTGGAATGCGACTGCCCACACTGTCGTCGAGCGACCGATGTCAAGTAGTATCGTTTGATCTTACTGAATGGTCAGCATTCTTCAGTAATTCCTCCGAGCTGCTACATACTGGTATTCGTTGATGACATTCCCACCGGCGGCACACAGTTGCTGGATTCGAAGAGTAAAAAAACGAGTGTTGTGGTGTGCAATGTTGCTGTATAAACACGGCTCAAACGTCCACGCTGTGCCTCGTGTCTATGGGGCTTATTCTTACTCCGTCCTCCCCATTGCAACGACAAGATAAGGCAGTCAACGTCGGCGAAACCTGCTTTCATTGCCACACATAGTCCTATCTGGGGGCATACGTGTGCTCGCCATGGTCAATTCAGATTGCAATAAACCATCTCACGAGAATACTGTCCTCTGCATAAATCTGACACGTCCTGGATTCGGAAATAGCGCAGTCACACTCTAGTCGAGCATTGAATGTATATCTGTGTAACCACTCACCTCACGTCGCATCTGACATCCACATCTGTGCACAGGTTGGCCGGAGTAACAGTGCTGCTGGACGTTCTCGTGCTTCCTCTCTGGAGCTCGAGCGGTTGCGCTCACACCTCTATCATGCCTCGATGGTCAATGGCGAGTTCCTTGGTTCACCGGGACCAGAATCACCAGAAATTCTCTCGAGCGCTATGTTGATGTGTTACAAACGGATCTTATAAACATGGTACGCACGTCAGTGTGATTGAGCCCATTACATTGTCTAATTCCATTCAATGCAGGATGGAAGTGTTGTATTTGATCTCACGGGCCCGCAGGTGTTTGGTCAGTCCTGCACGTCGATTCGATGCCTGGTAAAATGAGGTGAAGTGTATTGAAGCGTTGCGAACAAAAGAACGTCTATCGCGTTTTCGCATTCCACCGATGGGTAACTGAAATGGTTCCTTGTACTCCTATACGAACATTGCCCTTTTCGTCACCCGAGTACTCTACTATAGGTATGCCTCTTACAAGTTCAAAGTTTGTGTTGGTAATCCAGAATGTCTGAAAGCAGCAACCAAGCGTAACTCAATCCGACATGTGAGTCTGAATATTTGTCCAGGATCTATAAACCGATGATGCCTTCACACACAGATTAGTACCCGGCCCGTATTTGAATGCTGAGTGGGTGGCCTGCACCAGCTGATATATCTCTGGTGCTGGTTTGTGTGATAGAGCAGCGGTAACATAAAGATGCATGTTCTGCATACAAGCTGAGACGTCTTAAATCGCACACTTCATGCCCCCCCTCTCTTGGTTCTAACATGCTTGTCAAGCTCAAGTATGACACAACTTCGCCAACACTAGAGTCTTGCATTAACCAGATCGTTTTCTCTTACCTCTGGCTAGTGTGTTTTCCCTCGTACTCGCCTTCGTCTCCACACTGACCTTGTCTGGTCGCTCAACAAGCGGCAGTCAAGCTACGTTTGCCTGTATGTCGGACAACACAGACCCCGCCACCTTCACCCTCGAACCCTTCAACATCTACTAGTAATTCCACAACTCGTTCACGATCGTGAACGTCTTCAAATACCATTACTAGCTATGTTCCTCAAGCTTCAGGTCCTGTCTGGGTACACATCCGTTTGGTGCGGTCCATCCTTTTTTTTTTCAGAGAACGAGAGTGAAGTAGTATTGGCCCAGTGCATTCTAGAGGGGATCGATATCGCGTACGTTTCGGCATCTTCGTGTTCCAGACTTGACTCGAGTTGACGGTCTGGCGGTGATATTTCCTTCCTTTAGAAATGTTGCAGAGTCAATGCAATGAGTGGCCTTTTCGAGATCACTGCTGTTAAATCATTATGATGGTCATCCTGGTATCCGAATTCTGCTATTGACACTGTCCACCGACTCCACTGATACTCATCCATTCTGGAAACAAAGATCCTCTTGTCCCAATTCATGCTGTGTTATTTACTTAGGACATCTCACTTGGACAGACCCAAAGTTTACCTTGTTCTTTAGGCGGCATCATTAGTTGAGGCTGGATGACAATTCCATAGTCACACAAAGGCCACGATACACCATTCAAATCGTATCTTTACCATTGTCCAGGTAAAGCCTCTTGGATATCATCACATCAAGGCTCTGACCTCGTGATAGACTCCCATAGCGATTTTAGAATGACACAACCGAAACAATCTCTTCGTAATGCAAAGATTCGAGGAATGCAACCCCTAGGATGTACCCCATCTTCCCGATCCGAGCACCTGTCCACCGGTTTCGTGTTCCGCAGCTCAGGCACATTACACGCCTCGAGTTTGTCGGTGCTGTTCAATCTCCCCAGGCCTTTGTTAGTGCACATGCTCTCGAGTAAGTAATTTTGAATGGCCTTGACCCGTCTGCGAACTTGTTCCCCAGTTCGCTTGCCTCCAACGGGCCGCTGGCAATGGACGAGCATGAAGTGGATGGAAATACAGAGTGTATTCCTGGTCTATACCACCTTTTGGATTTGCTAGATCAGGCTCCGACCCGGAAGTCGTTTCTGTGTCATCAGTAGCGAATGTAATCGGTTATAAGCGAGGATGAGATGGCGTCCTCATGTAACATGACACCCTAGCAGACTTATCTCAATCTGATGGATGACGAAGTGACTAGTGGGACAATGTACTTGAGACATTTACCCAGCTTGATAGTTGCGATGCATGTGAGCATTATAGTGATATCCTTGCTGCTATTCGCATTTTTCATGGTATCAAAAGATCGAGAAGTGGCAAATATAGTCAGTGCTTGGCGAACTGAGTGATTCAAGGTGGATCAACTTTGCCACATACGCTAGAGGGTCAATATCAAGAGCAAAAGAAATAGACGAAGCAACATGATTCAAATAACACCAGGTTACTATCCATTGCAGAAACATTGTCCCAGTTGTGGTAAACATTTGCAAGAAGTGACGGCAGTATGTATGGTGGAGGGAGTGGGAATAGCATGAACGGTGGATATGGGTATGGTGGTATGGGTAGGAAAGCGAGCAGGTGACAATGGACATGGAGTCAGACATCGCGGCCGTCCTCCAGTTCCAACCTGCATGAGGATACAGACTTCATCAACAGCCTCGAGTGATATGCACGCAAGCAAAGAACTACACGGTCAATGTGAACATACCCACAAATAATCCTAGTATCTACATGTACTGCATCGAATCACCTGGATCAATGCATCCCATCTTGTGTGACTGAGTGACAACACAACATCCACGTAGGGAATGCGATCGAAATGATAGAGATGCCTGTTTCTTGTTGATGCTGATCGACCATAAGTCTAAAAGTATAGGTGAAAAAAAGGCAACACGCACCGTTAGGTGGACCCTCCTAGCCAAGGGTTGAGATGGATTAGTCTCATGTTGTGCCTAATGGAATATGAGCTGCCGAGGTGAGTTCCACGATCACCAGAAAAAAACACACTGGGCTGGCTTCGTTTATGCCCATAGAACCTTGGCTATGTGAGGCGTCATTGTTCGGATGCTTGGAAACGGCAGCCTTGGAAGCCAGCTCATCCTACAATGTGTGATAAATCCTGGCATACAAATTCGAGGAACAACGAACTTCTTGTGCTGGCCATGAAGTTGCAACCATTCGCTAGAATGACAGGTTTGACTTATCACATCCGATCATCTTACCAAGAAAGAACACTCACTGGCTTACGTTTACCTGCAGCCATCCATGAATGTCCCTTTGTGACATTGACTCTTCCAGGTGAATTGGAAGGTGATTGAGGATCAGCCACCTTGTGCGACTTTCTGGGAAGTCGACCAGGCTTAGATAATGTGGGCCCCTTGTTATTCTTCCTGTCTAGCCACTTTCTAATTATGGAGCGGCGCTGGGGTGTCTCGACAGTTTCGACATTCTCTTCTTCGTACGCCTCTGGAGGGGTCACTGGTGGCAAATATGATGATTGTGGTATGGGACAAGATGAGATAACCATTGGTACATCCTTCGGGCCATCAACAGCCTGAGACTCGGAGGATGCCAGGGACAATGACTCTAACAGTGTCAACACAGAAGCATGAGGAGACTAAAGTAATCATCCACCTCGGCATAGTCAAATAATTGAGGAGCATGGGTGCCGGATGGCAGTTCGACCTAGCTATTATGAGAACTCACTTCGACAGAAGAACAAACAAACTGATACTTCAAGGAGATCCCTGATATCGCCTTCATTGTGTCCTTTGGACCCAATCCGATTGGATTTTGCAGGAACCTCCTGTTGTACGTACACAATGACGATGTCAGTGCAACTATTTCGGTGACAGATTGACGAAATCTTACTGGGGTGGGGCTAGCTGCCTTGTCATCATGGTTGCCTGATTCTAAAAGTGGCTCGTCCTGTTGAACTTCTTCAGAAGTGGATACCTACATATTTTGTCAGCATAGAGATGGAACGGGACCTCTTCAACATGCAAGGCATATAAAGGCACAAGCACTTACATTAAACAGTCCATATAGGTCTGGAAGAATCTTGCCGAGTTCACGAATGGTGATTCCTCCGTCCAGTCGTCCAATTGCAAGACGGTCACCATCTGGTGAGATGGCAACTGACCGTATCGTTTTGCCATCATCAACAACAAGGCCAATCTGGGCCAATGTTGATGTATCCAGAAACAGAATGGAATTGTCTGCATATGTAGCAATAAATTTGCCGTTTGCGGTTGGGGCGATGGAGCGGGCGTCATCGTCACCGCCATGGATAATTTGTGATTCAGCCAGTTGGGTCCCATTGGAAGCATCGAATGCTGTGATTTTCTTGTTACGAGATGCAGAAAATATCCGATGACCATCACTTGACCATGCAAGGGGAGTGATCGCAGCACGTGTAGGTAGGTTAATCATGATGGTAATGAGCTCGTCTCCATTGTGGCTGTCAAAAATGTGGATTCTCGCACCGCAGGCAGTAGCAATACGGTCACCAGTTGGAGAGAATCGGATCCCATCCACATCCCGGTCATGTTTGAGTGGGCCAACGAGTCTCTTCCCGGTTGTAATGCTCCAGATACTTGCTTCCTTGGTGCGAGATCCAGTGGCGAACCTGGTTGAATCGGGGGAGACATCAACTGCATCCACTGCGTCTGTACCCTCCACAGCGGTGATCTTTTTTTGCAACTCTCCATCCCACACACTTGCCCCCTTTGGAAAATGCCCACAAACTATCCACTGGCAATCTCTTGACACTGAGATGGCATTCACCGTCATTTCTGTTTGCTGTCCGACCTGTTGACGGTCTGCAAGTCGCCATCGTCGAATCCCACCGCTAACCCCGCCTAAAGCATGTTTTCCGTCAGGGTGAAGTGCGACTGCCCACACTGTCGAGTGACTGGTGTCGAGTAGCATCATTTGGTCTTACTGGATAGTCAGCATTCTTCAGCCATTCCTCCAAGCTGCTACGTACCGGTATTCATTGATGACATTCTCACTGGTGATGCACAGTTGTGGGATTCAAAGAGTGAAAAAACGAGTGTTATGCACAATTGATGTTACCACATTGAAGCACGTTCATGCTGTGCCTCGTGCCTATGGCGCTTACTCTTCTTCAGATCCCCATTTGCAATGACAAGACAAGCAGTCAACACTGGGAAACTTGGTTTCATTTCATTTCATTTTTTTGGACAAGTGTTAATTATTATGTAGCAACTGACAAAGCTAGTTCTACATAATACACGAAGGCAGGTGCCTGGGGTGACTGGTCCGAGGAAAAATGCTTTTATGCATGCCTCACTTTCGTGGGGGGTGTGGGGTTCCATTCACTACATGGTGTCCCTGGTTTAATCAGGAGGCCTGGGTAGCTTGATACCCACTAAAACCTCAATGTTGGTGGGCCAGTTTTGTGGTAGGGACTCAGGGCCAGATATGAGTGGGGTCCAAGTGTGGCAGACTTTTGTTCTCATGTGCTCTTTCCTGTTTGCTCTCACTAGTCTGCAGTTGATACCTAATCTGTTTTGGATGGCATTCCACCATTTTACAGTTATCATAGTGTGGGAGTTAGTATGGTTGCCTATTACTCTGTCGCATCTCAAGGTCCATAGTAAGTAGGCTGCTTCTGATATTAGTATGCATTTAAGGCAGATTTATACCTTTTCATTGGGGGGTTGTTTCTTGTGTCTTGGCAGCAGGGGTGAGGCAGCCACATTCAAGGATGTGGCCTAGGGTGTGTGTAGTCCAGTTCATTGTGGGTTCTGGCCAAGTGTGCTTCATGAGTCTATATACTTGTCTGGGAGTTAAAAACTAAAACTTCAAACCATAATTTTGGCTCAAAAATGATGTGAACATGTTGATATGATCTATAGTAAGGTCCTCAAAAAAATAGTGAGAAATGGTGGTCAGGAAAAATTAATACAACAGATACAAGAATAAGAGGGAGAAGGTGATTATTTATGAAATAGCAGTGTGAATAAATTCTGAAGGGGGTTGGGGATGTTCCCAATGGATTTATAAGGTCATTTTGGAGATAAGTCTCCAAACTGAAATCACAGGTTGGGCTGGAAAATGATACCATCAGATAGAGGCCATTTCTGCAATCATTTTGAGCTTCTAATCATCAAAATTAGTGGTCATGTTCTTGAGATAAAAATCAAACAAGGGTGTCTGGAGGTCACATCTCAGATCACCATGAAGTAAAGTTTGTGGGGGCTCAGGCCCAGTGAAAACATGCTGTGCTCAAATCAGTTGGTATCTGTTCAGAACTGTGAGCAGAAATTATATATGAAATAAACAGTAGTACAAAGAAACAAGCACGACATGAGACTAAAATCACAAAGGTTATCATATTGAGCATGCTCTGGTATGCCTGAGCCTGCCATTACCTGCTCAACTTATAATGTCATTTTGGAGATAAATCTCAACACTAAAGTTGCAGGGCAGGCTGGAAAATGATACCATCAGATAGAGGCCATTTTTGCAATCATTTTGAGCCCCTAATCATTAAAATTGGTGGTCGCGTTCTTGAAATAAAAATCAAACAAGGGCGTCTGGGGGTCACATCTCAGATCACCATGAAGTAAAGTTTGTGGGGGCTCAGAAGTGTTACCACTGGATTCAGAGGGTTCAAAAACATCAGGGAAAATTGCTGGAATAGTTCCCAGACACTATATACTATATACTCATCTGGAAGTTAAAAACTAAAACTTCAAACCATAATTTCGGCTAAAAAATGGTGTGGACGTGTTGATATGATCCATAGTAAGGTCCTCAAAAAGAAATGGTGAGAAATGGTGGTCAGGAAAAATTAATACAACAGATACAAGAATAAGGGGGAGAAGGAGATTATTTATG
>JBBPSW010000274.1:0-13755 GCA_038093775.1 Butyriboletus pseudospeciosus | reverse complement strand
CCTTACCTTAAGGGTATCGTCAAGGCTTTGTTTGGACTCCAAGCGCTTGAGCATGACGACGACTTTGCTTCTGTCCTCGAGGTTAGCAGATGCCCGACAACCACGGATTGTCATACTGACCGACGGAAAGGCACCCCTGGGTGAGTGGCAATCTAAGAACTGGGACCCGGCGGTAGGCAGCACACGTTTCGACGAGTTTTGTGAAGCATTGAGCAAGCCAATTGGTGGTGCTACGCATGTTACTGCTTTGCCGATCGGACATGAAGATCGTCTCTTGACTATGTGGGACGATCAAAAGATCGATTTCTCTGTCTTGAATTACGCCGAGTGGATCAGGAAGGTGAGAGTAGTTGCCGTTCTCTTGTTTTGGGGGAATGAAACGAACGTCTGATTTTACCCATCATATTATCAGAATCAAGTACAGCCCTGCCTTGAATCTAACTCGACAGTAGAGGAGGTCAGGACAGACATGATCCTTATTTGCTTCATCGACTGAACGACTTGACTTGCGTGGTCGGCTCCAGTGTTTTGGGACATATAATGATACCAAGTATACCGACACATCCCTCTCTCAGGATTGGCGTTTATGGCTATTCCAAGTTTGCACCGAGTGGGGTTACTTCTCCGTACGTCTTTCGTTCTACGTTGCCGAGAAAGATGGTAATATTATAGCAGACTGCTCCCCCTGACCCAGACTACCCTCGAATCGTATCCAAGCTTTTGACTATGGATTATGCCACGAAGATTTGCCGACAGGCAAGTCCTTGTCCTGTTGAGCATTGTTAGTTCTTGGCCGACTAAGAAATGTTTGGTCGACTTTTTGAGGCGTATCCTGCCGGAAAATACTTCACAGTGCCAGAGCAACCGAACATTACAGCCGTGAACGTTCTGGGAGACTTTGCAATCGCCGCAGATAGGTTGGCTATCATAGATGGCGAAGGTACTGCACAACTGCCTATTTACTGACAGGTGTCACTGACGACTCGTAGTTGATCCTTGGAGGCCCTGTACTCCACACAGCGAGTACGCAGAAGATAGGGAAGACACTATACTCCAGCCATTCAAACTCATCCCTGGTACGCATCCGTATCCAGACTTCTATTAACATGCACTAAGACAGCAATGGTATCAGACGCTGTTCACCACTACGACGAATATGGTCTTCGGGATATCGATGATGAACCACCGGCGATACAACAGATTCACCACGAGATGATCGAGTTTGTGCGCGAGTGGTTGAAGGATTTCAAGGCGTAGACGGATTGTAGTTCATCCATTCGTACACACCAGTTCGTGACCAGAATACTAGGCCGACTTGTTCCGTGAAGACAGTGGATGATGGATGATGCGATTTATTTTCTGGCGGACAGCGCCGAGGCTGTGGGGCCGTCAACCGATCGTGAGTCTCTAATCGATCAGCTGGACTACCTGGACCCGGAAACTCGAACAAAAAGTTCGTTCCCGAGATCCTCTCTGACAGCGACGAGCACCTTTGATGGCACAACGAGCCTCGTTCACACTTGGATCCAGGCAATCCGAACTCGCAAAGATCCAAACCAACATCGTCATCCAAAAGCTCGCCGAGAAATTTCCCTCCTATGCCTTCGAAACGCAGTTCAATGAAACTGAAGGGGACAAGAATCAATCCCAAGCGCTCTTTCTCCTCGGAGGTAAGGCATTGTGGACGAGGGGGCTCGAAGAGCTACTCGCCAACAAACAGGTGGATATGCTCGTGCACAGTCTCAAGGACGTGCCGACGGAACTCCCGGGAGAATTCAAGATTGGTGCAATTTTGGAGAGAGAGGAATGCGTGGATAGCTTAGTGGTGAAGGCTGGATCGCCTTACAAGATGCTCGAAGATTTACCTGCTGGGAGCAGGATTGGTACAAGCAGCGTGCGGCGCGCAGCGCAGGTCAAAAACTATCTCAAAAATCATCACAAGGAGCTGGAGATGGAGTTCAAGGATGTGGTGAGTGGGGACAGATGTTCGAGCAATATCACGAGACTGAATAGCGTGTGTACAGCGCGGAAACCTGTACGTCGTGTAGCTCGATCGCCCTCTCTGCACAGAGATTTATTACTGAGCTTCAGCAACACCCGCCTAAAGAAATTGGATGGGACCGGGGAGGACGATGGGTTTGATGCACTCATCCTCGCCAAGGCTGGACTTGTGCGTCTCGGCTGGTCTCATCGTGCCACAGAAGACTTGGTTCCTCCGGTCTTGTATCACGCTGTATCCCAGGGTGCACTGGCAGTAGAGATTCGAACTGATGGGTCGAGCGAGCTATCTGAGTTGTGCGAGGCTCTGACGCACCAACGAACGCAGTGGATGTGTCTCGCCGAGCGTGCAATGTTGCGCACGTTGGAGGGGGGATGCAGTGTGCCAGTGGGTGTCAACACCAGGCTCACCCATACGGTGGAGGGGGACGAACGACTGAGGAGTGGGGAGCTGAAACTTGAGAGCGGTGTGCTGGAGATCACAGGATGTGTCACATCGCTCGACGGAGGGCGACAGTTTGTCAAGACGATCGGGGAGAGGGTGAGGAACACTGACGAGGCGGAAGCCCTGGGCAAGAGGCTTGGAGAGACATTGCTGGACAGCGGTGCACGCGAGATCTTGGAGGAGATCAAGGTCGACAGAGCGGCTCGGGCACGAGAGGCAGCGGAAACAGAAAAATCGAGAACGTCGTGACGATTTGTGCATACCACCGTACAATGAACATCCAAATGAAAACTGTATTCTTGTAGCTCGTCGTGCAACATGCGGAGGTGAATGCACAAGCGACGTTATTGAAGCACAAAAAAATCGATCTGCCTCCCCACGAGCGCCTGAAAATCTCTGGGAATCGACGATGAGCAACAGGTGACTCTAAAGCAGGGAGGAATTGACATTGAAGGGGTCCAACCGCACTCGACGAGGTTTATGAGGGGCCCGTGTTGTTTGTTCGTGTTTGGTGCTGGAACTCGACAAACTCATATGTTCTCTCTCCACTCGCCACTTGCACGAAGCTAGTCGGGCAATGGCTTCAGTTTCATCCCGGCGTCTGCGCAAGGAGCTCAGTGAGATCCACGTCGAAGGATGTCCTTGTGGTAATACTTTATATCTCAATGTGGTTCATCTATTCACTCCCCGGTGCGCAGGCATCAAACTACTTAGCGCAGACGACTTTGAGACCTGGTTCTTCTCTGTAGAGGTTCTGGGCGAAAGTTTATACCAGGCAAGGCCTCCCCATACTCCATATTCGTAACTAATTTCTGTCCTTTTAGGGGGAAGTCTTCAAGCTAATGTTCCGCTTTGACGCGAACTACCCCATTTCCTCCCCAGCGGTCCAGTTCGTCGTGGACCAGGACAACCAGGCGCCGATACACCCAGTACGTTGACCGCGTTCGGATCGCAATGACGATTATCTTTGACTCGATCTTAGCACGTGTATTCCAATGGGCATGTGAGTTCGGGTCGCAGACCACCCCATAGTTCTGTTTTTTAACTCGTCGCAGATCTGCGCTTCTATCCTTGGGACAGAGTGGTCCCCAGTTTTGAGCGTATCTGCCGTTTGTGTCACAGTGCAGAGCATGTTGGCATCGTGCAAGGTAACCTCTGCCACGACCAGTCATCGATTTGCTCTCATACACTCTCATAGGCCAAGGAACGGTAAGTCCTGACCTTCAGAGTACTTTCTTCATACCGAAAATAGCGTGTGTTTTCAAGGCCCGTAGACAACGATCGATACGTTCGGACCGCGCCTGACAATCCGAAGAAGGTATGTCGCAATCCGAGCCCCGGGTCCTGTTGTTGTTAATGTTGTTCTCGGCAGACACGCTTCCAATACCACGGTAAGACCATTCGAATTACCCGACTCGCGGACATGTCAGTTGATTACATCCGTCTCTTCCACGATCTGTTTATACTAGATGACACGTACGTTCTCACTACATTTTACGACGACGGACAAGATGGCTTGACTGATGTTTTACTTTACAGGGTGTAAATTACGGATCTTCAAGTCATTGAACGTATTTGCATGTTCGAACACAGATGTTTGTATTATTACCCCAGGTAGCAAGATGACGAGAGTATAATATCGCGCGCACACTGAACGTGCATGCGATGTAGGTTACGCCACCCGGGTTGTTCGGGTGGGCATAAATAAATATGGAGCTCGCTATTATCGGCGACCGCATGTTTTCTCCAGAAGGTCTATCGTGACTTTGTGTGGACAAGCGAGAACCTTTTGGAAGTGAAGGTGAGAATGAAAGACAGTGCACACGTACGGCGGAACGTTGGCCGTATAATATCTACAGCACCGAGGACGTCTCAATGCCCTTGTTGTGATCGTATCCCTACCCCATTGGCCGGAAGTGGACGTTTGGTAATCGGGACGCTCTGATGGTGTCCGCGATGGATTCGAGGCAGAAATCGATCACAAAGTCTCTTTGGAAGGACCGCGAAGATCAGCAGTACGCGGGCAAGGGTCAAAATCACAGTCGCTTGTACTTATGTTAAGCTAGGCTCGTAAAATGTGGATGCTTTCTAGTACTCCGTGTTTGATATGTGCACTGCATCCACAGCTCACCCTTGCTACATATGGTATCCCGGGCCTCTGATACAAAATAATCCATGACTATTAGTACTCCAGGGTAGACTCTAGTAATCAGGCAGTGTCGTATAATCCACTCCAGCCGCCCGACCTTCGGACAGCACCAACACGACGGATACAGTGCGATTAGTCGAGGTTCGGAACATACGGTTCCACGAGCATCTTGCTAAACTCTTTGAGCTTCTGTGGACCACGGACTTCCTCGGTGAGCAAGGGGAGCTGGATGATGTGGAAAAACTCGTCGTAGAGTTCATGTGCTTCGGAAAGATACTTTTGTTGCATCTTTTGACGTACTTTGCAGTGCTCGCAGTTGGACGCTGCATGTGCGTTGTCAGCTTCGTGAGCATTGGTGGTGTGAAGAAGGGGAGGAGTAGAGGAAGACGTACAGTTCTTGGGGAAGAGTAGTTGGTTGACGACAATGTTGTGTGTGTCGATTTCGTACGCCGTCAGCTCTTGTACGAGACGTTCCGTTTCATATAGGGACAAGAATTCAGATATGCAGACGCAGACGAACGTGGTCTTTTCCTGTGTAGCAATACCCGACAATGTCAGTGACCGGTGACGATTTCACACGAGCGATAACACACGTACTGGGTCCTTGAATTGTGTGTTCACCTCGTTGATGACGGCGCGCATCGACTCCAGTTTGGCAAACATGTCCTCCTGAGAGTCTTGCTGCCCGCCCATCATGGACGACATCTGCCGAATCATGGGCCCAAATTGGCCGCTGAGGGTACTCAGCTTTCCCAGTGCCTTTTCGAGGACTGTGGGGAAGGAGAGGAATCGGAGCGTGTGACCAGTAGGTGCGGTATCGAAGACGATGACAGAGTATTCCATAGATTTGACGTGCCTAGAGCGTGCATCAGGACGCGGGAACAGGCGGAGAAGAATAGAGCAACGTTACTTCATGATCTCGGCAAAACTCATGGCTTCGTCAACACCGGGGATTGCAAAGGCCAGATCTTGCATCATCGAGCCCATCATTCCGTTCTGGTCGGCTAAGGCGAGGACAAACGTGTGAGCACGACGACGACATGAAACGAACAGGAACCCGGAATACATTGCTCGACCATCTCCTGGATCGCGCTCGTAGGGTCTATCTCCATCGCAAAGAGGTTGTCGAACCCGCTGACTTTCGTCGCATCTTTGGAGAACTTTTGGCCAAAGGCGTCGGATAAGTTGTGCGCTGGGTCCGTAGACTGTGACATGACCGTCCGATGGTGAGTCGAGGTGAGGATTTGGAGGGAGGGACCTACGATAAGAAGGACGGACTCGCGACATTGAGCGAGTTGGATGGCCAGCGAGCAGGACGTGGTCGTCTTGCCTGTTCACCGACTCAATGATTATACCCCACGACACTTCTGAGTTTCGGGACACTCACCGACACCTCCCTTGCCACCTGTACAAAGTTCGGACGTGAGTGATCGTATTTCGTCCTACGGATCTGGTGCGTCCAACGTACCACAGAATATCCATTTCAGTGATCTCTGGTCTAAGATGTTTTGGAGCGTGGGTGGTAACGTCTCGGTCATTGCAGGTAGTCGTCAACAGACGTGATCCTCGAGAGAAAGAAAAGAGAAAAAAGTGTGTGGACGCGTGTTCTTAAGTACGCTAGGCTAGCTAAGCGGTGTATGATCTCGCCGCGGTGGCAGTCACAGGAGCCGGGTGCACTCTAGTAGCTTCTACCACAACCTACCGCCACGGCTACGACTAGGGAGCTTGGAATCGACCACTTACAACTTGATCAACATACCATGAGCGATGGCAAAGTGTCCTTCCAAGGTATGCCCTATATGCGTCGCGAAATAACATCCAGATCATATCACGATGGACAGCCCTCCAGCTCGCCAACGAGCAGCGTAGTGCATATGGTCTTCGATATAGGGACTTTGCGCGCTACAGAAAACACTGTGCGAACAGGACGCATCGCCTGCGATCTACCCTGAAGATGACCCATGGCAAAGGCAAAGAGTTCAAAAAATTGCCGCCCTTGATGACGGACATCGTCAAGGAGGGACAGTGAGTTTGCTACGCATTCTATTCAGAAGAACCACATTGACATTGCGTTGTAGCCTTCAGCTCTTGTTATTCGAGGCCGAACGGGCATGGGCACACTCTCAGGATCTCGTCGCTCAATCTTTCCTTCCGGCGAACGAGGGGCATGCTGGTACCCTCCGTCACAGTGCGACGGGACGTTTCAGACGTGCGGTCCATTGGTCCACGCAACTACTCTCACATTGTCAATCGCTTTACGCATCGTCCCGTCTCAATGCGTCTTTCCTCATCCAGGCCACTGTCTATACGCTCATCGTCAACGGCCAATTCCTACGGTACCGCGATGATTTCGAAGATGCGTTGATCCAGCTGAGCATCGCGAGAAGTTTACTGGACGCGCTGGCGGAGAGGGCGGAGACGAGCAGGGACCAGGCTCTCGCGACGCTTTTTGCGGACGAAATTGGACCGGAGATTAGATATTGTGCTCATGAGCTTGGGAGAGAAAAGGCGTACGATGTCGATGCGATCGTGAAGGAGCTTGCGGGTAGGCATCGGGGAGATATCGTAGAGGGATACGATGGGTTGATCAAGACCTTTAGAGAGGGGCGGGTGGGGGCTGGGAGTGCTCGCGACCAAAAGGTATTGGAGACGCTGAGATGGGAGGGGCAACCGGTGCCAGTGAGGAACCCTGAACTGGTGGATGTGTTATTAAAAATCCAGGAGGCGGAGCGGAAGCTTGCTGTTCCTCGAGACACGGGGGACGTTGGTGCGGTAGATGACAAAGGGTCGAAGAAAGGGAAAGGTCTTGGGTCGAAGAAAGGAGTCGCTGCGTATGATGCTGTTCTGCTTGCGTTGAGCGACGCGGAAGACGTAGCAAGAAAGCTATTGGAAGCACAGCAGGTCTGTTGGATTACACTTCTCCTCCCGTGTGTTGACCGTATTACAGAATGCTGGTACTTTATCTGGTGCTGCAGGGGGTACGCGGGACATTCAGTTCGTGCATTCTTATATTGTCTATCAGTTGCTGTCGCGACGGGTTGAGCGAGATCTTGTTCTCGTGAGCACGCTGCTCAGCTCAGGTACGGCTCGCACACGGGGCAAGTCAAAGACAAAGGAACAGGTAGACGCGAGACTGTACCCTGCTGTTGTCAAGTTGCTCGAGACGGTAGTTCAGAGTCTGACACAGATGCGGAACCTGAGCATCGTCGATGAGAGTCCGGACCTTGCGGCGGCGATTGAAGCGAGGCTGACATACACGAGAGCACGCCGGTACGTGTGACGAGCGCGGTGGGGTCATGTCGATTGATGAACCGGACAGGTGCTTCTTCCTTGCTCAGTGCTATATCGCTGTGAAAAAGTACGCCGAAGCGCTAACGCTGATCCAGCATGCTACGTTGCACGTGCGGGAGACGCGATCCGTACTGGGAGCGCTCGCCGGGACGTCTACACCTGCGGACACGTCGTACCCGCTTGGTCCCGCGTCTGTGGATGTGCTAGATTCGACACTGTCGACTGCTGGGGTGGACACGAAAAACGAATGGTTCACGTACAACGGGGGCACGCTGGATGGTGATCCAAAGACGTACAAGAAGCCGTTGTTCTTTGACATTGGGTTCAACTATGTGCAGCTGGACATGGAACGACTGTTGGAACGGGCAGGCAAGGCAACGCCGGCGACGACCGAGGTAGAGCGGGAGGTTGTTTCCGCGCTGCCTGGCCCCAAGTCGCGATTGGAGGAGGTGGTGCGCCCGGAGACGCCGAAGCCGGCCGGACCTGCCAAGGGTGGACTGGGGGGGTTGCTCGGTGGTTGGTGGGGTCGGAAGTAGACACGTGATTCGGTGTGAAGTGATTACGCAATATGAACCCACGCCACCTTTAGTGCTGTTTGGGTTTTTCAGTTGATTGAGGGACACGACGAGATCGAGCGTCGGGAGAGGCTCATGGCAGGCCAACAAATTCCCGTCCAATTCAGCCAACAACAACAACATCCACATCCACAACAAGTTCACCCTCAACACCTCCAACAGTACGTTCACCAGCTCCGTCAGTCCCCAAAAGACAAGCTCCAGCTCATCCTCCTCGTGCGTCTTTCCACTCCCAAACTCTACCCCGCTCACCACTTCCACAGCGTGTCCGCGACCTCAAGCAGGCCGGTCACACCCCTGAGTCTTCCCAGGAGCTCCGGAATCTCCTCACCTACCTTGCTGCCCTCCAGAGCCAGCAACAGCAAGCGCAGCAGCAGCAACAGCAGCACCTCCAGCTCAGTGCGTCTTTCCTCTCTCTTCTCACTTTGTCCCCTCATCCCCCCCAGATAGCGCGCATACACATACACAGCCACCCTTTCAGAATGGTCATGTCTCGCACCCTCAACCCGACTCTCCCTTCAACGGTACTCAGCCACCCGTCCCCACCGGTCCACCCACCTCCGCGCCTCAGAATCCACCTCCCTCCGTCACCTCCGGTCCGGTACCCTCCGCACCTCTCCCGCCCTCTACCCCTGTCTCATTCAGCCCAGACCAAATCAATGCTCTCCGTGCCCAAATCATGGCCTTCAAACTCATATCCCGTGGCGCTCCCCTCCCAGAGCATCTACAACAGTCCATCAGACCTCACAATTCCGTCACAGCCGATCTCGACAAGGCCTTGGCTCCCCCCGACGTCAGCACGAGAATCGTCGATGCCGCCGTAAAGATGCAGAAGGGCGTCGTTCCTCCCTTCCCTGCAGCCCAACCTGTCCCTCCCACCCAGGCTCCCGCCACCGAATCGCCAGTCCAGGACGAAGAGTCTCCCGTAGGTCCCAACATTTTGCCCGCTGACTTGCCAAAGGGTCCCTTCTTGGAAGACAACACAAACTCGGGCGTTTACCCTTATAATGCATTCCGCCTCCCTTTCACCCACCTCACTCGTCCCGCCGATGTCGATCCAACCATGTTCGCCACTCGCCTTCAACGGCTCCTTATCCCCTCCTTCATGCCACCCGGTCTCGATGTCCACCAGATAGTCAATGAAAGGGACCGCTTCATTGAAGCACGTATTGCACAGCGAATCCGTGAACTCGAAGGCATGGACGCCATGATGGGTGATGGTGGCTTCGATAGTCTTGCAAACGACATTTTTGGACCACCAACAGACAAACAACTCACCGACACCTCCAACGCTACTGACGACGCTCAGAGTGCCCTCGTCCCCAGCCATCCTGCTCCTAATGCACACGGAAAACTCCGCGCTATGATCGAGCTCAAGTCCTTACGCGTTCTCGAGAAGCAGCGCTCCATGCGCGCTCTCGTCGCTGAGCGTCTTATCCAAGGTACTCTCCTACCACTCAATCGCGCCGACTTCCGGCGCGTACGCAAGCCTACCCTTCGCGATGCGCGCATGACAGAGCAAGCCGAGCGTCGACAACGCGTCGACCGCGAGAGGCGAGCAAAGCACAAGCATGTCGAGCAACTCGGTGTCATCTGTGCTCATGGTAGGGAGGTCATCTCAATATGCCGACAGGCTCAGGATCGTGTCACGCGTCTCGGGAGAGCTGTTGTCAACTTCCACATATACACCGAAAAGGAGGAGCAGAAGCGTATCGAACGCATCTCCAAGGAGCGTTTGAAGGCCCTCAAAGCCGACGATGAAGAGGCGTATATGAAGCTAATCGATACCGCCAAGGATACTCGCATCACCCATCTCATTCGACAAACGGACGCGTATCTCGACTCCCTCGCGCAGGCTGTTATGGCACAACAAAGCGAGCACGGCGGCTTGGAATTTGAAACGGAAGATGGCCCGACGAACGAGGCTACCTTTGGTGCACAGGTACTAGAAGAAGACATCGTGGAAGATAAGGGCAGGGTGGATTACTATGCCGTCGCCCACCGGATATCCGAGAGGGTCTCCAAACAGCCTTCCCTCCTTGTTGGTGGTACACTCAAGGATTACCAGCTCAAGGGGTTGCAGTGGATGGTGAGCTTGTACAACAACAAACTCAATGGAATTCTGGCGGACGAAATGGCAAGCGTTGTGCTTTATATGATGCCTACATGCATGCTCACCTATCACCTTAGGGTCTTGGAAAGACGATCCAAACTATATCCCTCGTCACGTTCCTCATCGAAGTAAAGAAGCAGCGTGGGCCTTACCTTGTCATCGTTCCGCTCAGTACCATGACGAACTGGTCCGGTGAATTCGCCAAGTGGGCTCCGACGGTGAAAACAATTTCCTACAAAGGCAATCCTGCGCAGCGTCGGAATCTACAAGCAGAGTTGCGCATGGGTCAATTTCAAGTCCTGCTGACAACCTACGAGTATATCATCAAGGACCGTCCCATCCTCTGCAAAATCAAATGGATTCACATGATCATTGGTGAGTATACTGTGGTAGTTGTTGGGCTTTACGATCGGTAACACCACGCCTAGACGAGGGTCACCGCATGAAGAACACTCAGAGCAAACTAGCTCAAACGCTCACCCAATATTATCACTCCCGCTTCCGTCTCATTCTTACCGGTACCCCTCTTCAAAACAACCTCCCTGAACTATGGTCCCTGCTCAACTTCGTTCTCCCGAAGATCTTCAACTCGGTCAAGTCGTTCGATGAATGGTTCAACACTCCATTCGCCAACTCTGGCACCGGGGACAAGATCGAATTGAACGAAGAAGAGGCACTTTTGATTATTCGTCGCCTGCATAAGGTCCTTCGTCCGTTCCTTTTGAGAAGGTTGAAAAAGGATGTCGAGAGCGAGTTGCCTGACAAGGTCGAGAAGGTCATCAAAGTACGAATGAGCGCTTTGCAGTCGCAACTGTATAGGCAGATGAAGAAGTACAAAATGATTGCCTCTGGAAAGGACTCAAAAGGGTACATATTTACGTTTGTCTTGGACTCAGTCAAGGTACTCATGCTCACCTCGCCGGCAATGACAGGAAATCTGGGGGTGTCAAAGGATTGAGCAATGAACTTATGCAACTCCGAAAAATCTGCCAGCACCCCTTCTTGTTTGAGAGCGTCGAGGACAAGGTCAACCCAAGTGGTCTCATCGACGATAAACTCGTTCGTTCCTCTGGGAAACTTGAACTACTTTCTCGCATCCTCCCCAAGTTTTTTGCCACGGGCCACAGGGTACAATTCTCCTGCTTGGTTCCAAAAAATCCACTAATGATGTATGAAATCACAGGTACTTATCTTCTTCCAAATGACTAAAGTCATGGACATTATGGAGGACTTCCTCAAGATGATGGGTTGGAAATACCTTCGGCTCGACGGTGGTACAAAGACGGAGGAGCGTGCGGGGCATGTGGCAATGTTCAATGCCAAAGACTCGGACTACAAGGTGTTCATCTTGTCGACGCGTGCTGGTGGGTTGGGGTTGAACTTGCAGAGTGCCGATACGGTCATCATGTGGGTACCTTGTTTCTATCTGCAATGCGCCATACTCACAGTACTTTCGTTTGGGGTATAGTTTCGACTCTGATTGGCGAGTCTCATGAACGTGTTTGACCGAGCGATTGGACTAATGAACCGTCTACCTTAGGAATCCTCACGCCGACTTGCAAGCTCAAGATCGTGCCCACCGTATCGGTCAGACAAAAGCTGTTCGCATCCTGCGTTTCATCACCGAGAAGAGTGTGGAAGAGGCAATGTACGCGCGTGCGCGATATAAGCTTGATATCGACGACAAAGTCATTCAAGCTGGTCGTTTCGATAACAAGTCGACGGTGGAGGAACAGGAAGAGTTCTTGGTAAGCATTCCTCTGATACTCGTACTTCATCGTTCCTTTATGCTGGATTTGTTTTCCCTCGCCAGCGATCTATCCTCGAAGCGGACCAAGAGGAAGAAAACGAAGAGGCGGGTGACATGAATGACGACGAGTTGAATGAAATGCTTACCCGTAGTGACGACGAAGCCGATATTTTCCGCGCCATGGATCTTGCTCGCGAACGGGAAACACTCGAAAACTGGCGCGCTGCCGGGAATCGCACCAGGCCTCCCCTACCTCTTATGCAACTTGAAGAACTTCCGGAATGTTATCAAACCGACGAACCCTTTGAAGCCAAGGAGTTGGACGAGGTCTTGGAGGGTCGGGGTCAACGGCGGAGGAACGTGGTGAATTACAATGATGGCTTGAGTGATGAACAATGGGCGATGGCCGTCGAAGATGGCGAGGATCTGCAGGAGTTGGCGGATAAGGCGAGAGAGAAGAAGGAGCGGCGGGTAACCAACAAGCTGTTGAAAGAAAGTGAGACACCTGGCAGAAGTACGCCTGCCAGCGAGACGGATGGTCGTGGCAGGAAAGTAAGGAAGGGCAAGACGAAGATGGGCGACTACGATCCCCCGGCTGCTGCTGGCAAGCGGAAACGCGGGATGAAGTCGATCTCTGTGACACCTTCGATCAATGAAGACGACGAGGAAGATAGGGACTCGGTTTGTGGCTCTCTGCACGCTTTTGTGTCTTGGTATTGACATTTCCTGTCGTTAGAAACGGCGGAAGACAAAGGCGCAAGATATTCCCCCTGCCGTGAAAGAGAGGATGAAAAAAGCCTTTAATGAGGTCCATAAAGCGGTTCTCGCCTGCGAGGATACAGATGGACGGAAGCGATGTGAACTATTCCGTGAGCTTCCGGATAGAAGGGTAAGTGTGGCTCCCCTTGCACACAGGCTGAGGTATTCATTCGACTCTCTCAGGACTACCCTGACTATTACCAACTCATCACGCAACCTATCGCCCTCTCCACCATCCGCAAGCGTGTTACCGGTGGATATTACAAGAGCATCGCACAATACAGAGAAGACTGGAAGCTCATGTTCGACAACGCCCGGACGTACAACCAAGAAGGGTCATGGGTCTACATCGATGCTGAGGAGATGGAGAAAGTCTTCCATGCCACACTTGCCAAAGTCACGGACGGAACCGATCTTCCAGGTGCCGCACCACTCCCAACCCAACCCGCCCCATCGACGTCTGGGTCGTACGACTCTGCACTGACGCCGATGGACGACGACGAACATCCACAACGAGGAAGGGCGCGGAGTGCGGGACGCAAGCAGGTGTTGAGCGATGACGATGAATATCTGACGAACCCGAGCGACGAGGATTGAGGGTTGTTGGAGTCGTGGTTTTTGTTGTTTTGTGTAACGCGTGTAATTTTTTCTACTCCCTTACTTTTTTTTTTTTTT
>JBBPSW010000271.1:0-13785 GCA_038093775.1 Butyriboletus pseudospeciosus | reverse complement strand
GTGGGACTAAATATAGTGCATACTCTTGGCTACATGAATGCCCCCTAGGTTATGTGATTTGGCTCAGTGGCTGTGAAGATATGCCAATTTCAAAACAGCAATACCATTGCAATAGTTTTGCACCTTTCATAAAAAATCTGAAATCTCATTGAAATCACATGATAATTTGGTAGTGTTTGGTTATACAAACAAAGATAAATATATAAATATCATGTCTGGGTTTGAAATAGCTCTCACACATCTTTATTCCCAATCACATCATTATTGTTACAGTTTTCATTCTCTTTCATTGTATCATCCTTTTCTCTGAATACTCCTACTGTTGTACTTGGAGAACTACCCACATCTCCAACATGAGTTACCTACTCTTAGTCAATGTGGACTCTATTTCTTTTCGCCTTCTTGACTGACTCATCCCCTATCTTTCATCTCCACTCTTCGTTTCTTCTATGACCTTCTCTCTTGTTCAATTCCCTTCTTGGCTTGGTCCATGCACATATCTCTTTCCTATAAATAGTCTCTCGAATTACCCATGTACCTCATTCTCGATCTTATTCGCAATACTAGCGTCTCATATCTGAGAATCATCCTCAAGTCATTGAATCCTTTGAGTGTCTGTCGACACTATCACCTTCAAGCCTCGTTCTAGAATTCAGGAACATTATGCTCTCTGGAAGTCGGTCTCTTCATGAGCATCACCTAGAGAGATAACTAGTAGACAGATTCCTTTTTGGTATGCTATGCATAACAAAAGATCAAGAATAACCTTGATTCCACCTTTTTAGGTGTAGGACCTCCCCCATCAACACCATGAGTTTCCTATGATGCATCAGAGCCCCTGACAATCCACTGAGTGACATAGAAGTTGACTCATCCCCATGAACAGCATTGAGCACACCACAATCCTCGATTGCACCAAGCACAGGACCAAGCCTCCTGTTTTCTCCAAGCCCTAACCCAGTACTACCTAAGGTCCCAACCAACCCCAGACCCCCTGCACCAAAGATGTTGTCCTGCACCACTGAGCTAAAGGCAGCCCTCCCTGCTGACTTCTCTGGAAAATCTGATGATACCCCCTGATGGATCAAGGCCATGAAAGCCTACTTTGCATTAAATTCCACCCTGTATTCCACCGATGAAGGAAAGGTCACCACTACCCTGAACAAGATGAGTGAAGGACGAGGAGCATCCTTCGCCGAGATGTGGTACAACAAACTCAACAATCCCCTCATCAATGCCAGAGACAAAACCTTTGATAAGTTTGCCGAAAACTTTGAGAGTATCTTCTATCCCTTCAACACCAAGGCCACTGCTCGACTAGACTTATCTAAACTAGTCCAGAAGTCCTTCAAGGGCCCTGATGGAACCACAAACAATGGATTCCAACAATATGTCACCGACTTTCAGAACTTGTCCAGCAAGGCAGGAATCACTGACAACACCACCCTCATTGATCAATTCTCCCTGGGGCTCGATCAATGAATTGCCACAATGATTCTCTCCATGTCCCCCATCCCTGACACCATCAACAAATGGATTGAGCAAGCCAAGATGTTCCATGCTCAGAAAATGAGAATCCAAGCCCTGAGGAGTGGATGACTCCAACCTTCATCTTTTTGCCCAACACCCAAAGACCCTAATGCCATGGATGTTGACAGTACCACCCTGTCAAAACTCACTCCACCTGAACGAGCCCAATGCATTAGAGAAGGATTATGTTTCCACTGCCAAAAGAAGGGACATAACTCCTCCAACTGTCGAAACCCATTCCTATGACCCAACTCATCCTCCACTCCTCCCCAGAAACAAAACATTTGTACCACTGAAACAGCTCCCCCTCCACCTCTCAAGGAAACCCCCATTCCATCCAAGTTAGACCAGTACATTAATTCCCTGAAGACCTCAGGGAAAAGTGACTCCAACATCTTCTCTGTCTTGAAGATGTGCTATGAAGAATCCTCTGAAGAAATTGCAACCATCTACACTCCAGGAATCTTGAAGGCACAGGATTTTTGAGAAGGGAAGCTGCCACAACGTCTCCTTCCCTTATGTTGAACCATGTACTTGTAGTGCCTACTAGCAATCGAACCATGCACCTCCCAGTAACATTACATGGACTGAAACAAAACATTGACACCTCCGCCCTCATTGATTCTGGCACAACCGGAAATTTCCTGGATCCTTGTCTCCTCCCAAAGGGTATCTTCAAGCTCTTCCTGGTTGCTTTCCCAGTCATGGCATACAATGTTGATGGCACACCCAACACCAAAGGAACCATCAAATGGATGACCATTGTTACCTTTTTCTCTGGTCCATTTTCTAACTCTGTTAGATTCATGGTTGTCCATCTCTCCTGCCCCCAGATCATTCTTGGAATGCCGTGGCTTCAGAAATGGAATCCTTGCATAGACTGGTCCACTTTCTCCATCAATCTCTCTACTCCATGCTCCTCGCACAATCCCTTCTGTTGTAACTCACCTGCTGAATCCATCAACAAGATGACCATCTCAACCGAACTTGCCCTCACTGAGAAACCCAAGGAAACCCCTCTTCCTGACTTCTGTTCTGACTTTGCCAATGTATTCTCTGAGAAAACCCATGACCAACTCCCTCCCCACCAATCTTACGACCACACCATTGAATTAAAAGACACCTTCGTATCCAAGATAGCTAAAGTATATCCCCTCAACCCGACAGAGAAGAAAGTGTGCAAAGCCTTTGTGGAAGAACATCTCAAGACCGGTTATATCGTCCCCTCCAAATCTCCCCAAGCTGCCCCATTCTTTTTTGTTCCCAAGAAGGATGGCTCCCTCTGACCCTGTCAGGATTACCATTACCTGAATAGTCATATGGTTTGAAATGCCTATCCTCTCCCCCTTATTTCTGAACTTGTGGATGACATGAAAGACTCCACCTACTTCACCAAGTTCGACATCCAATGGGGATACAACAACATCTGTATCAAAGAAGAGGATCAGTGGAAGGGAGCGTTCATCACTCCCCTTGGCTTATTTGAACCTACGGTCATGTTCTTCGGTTTTTGCAACGGTCCTGCCACCTTCCAAGGATTCATGAATCATATTTTTGCTGACATGATTTCCAAATGATGGCTAAAGATCTACATTGATGATCTTGGCATTCACACCAATGGCCCCCTTTCCCTTCACCATGAACGCACCCGCCGAGTTCTCCAACAGTTGAGGGACCATCACCTCTCTCTCAAGCTTTCCAAATGCTCCTTCGACTCTTCAACCATGAAATATCTCAGAATGATCATTGGGAAAGGACAAATTCGCATGGACCCCACTAAGCTCTCTGCCATTACCTCTTGGAAACCCCCCACCTCAGTCAAGGGAATTCGATCCTTCTTGGGCTTCGCTAACTTTTATCGGAAGTTTATCCCTAACTACTACAACATTGTCACCCCTCTAACCTTCCTCACCAAGAAGGATCAACCCTGGACTTGGAGTCCCTTGCAACAACACGCCTTCAACTCTCTCCAACAAATCTTCTCCTTTGCCCTGGTTCTGTTATGACTCTGCTCTGTTACGACGCAAAGAAGCTCCACAGGGCTCGGACAATCTCGCAGGGTACACGACTCCTGGCAGAACGGATCTGGTGGGGAGCCTTGGTCCTTAATTCCAGTAGAATCTAAATCACCCTACAATGGCCAGATGACCAAGGCAATGAGTGACCGATAGGAACAAATGGATTAGACTGGGGAACCAGTCGTCAAAGTAGCTACCTTTATATACATGCGAGGGATGAGCACGGACCAAGCTGTGCGTGTACTAAACTATCTAAGTATAGTAATGGTTCGTGAGAGAAAGACGGAGATTAATAAGTCGTGGTGTACATGAGGTGTGACGTCATATGATGTCATAGTTCTAGACTATGATCATGTGATGAGTCATGTGATAGTTCTCACGGTCACGTGCTGTAACTTGTAGATCTGAGTCGAAGTGAAAAGTTAAGTATAAAACAAAAAAGTTTGAAAATATTCTATCTCATAATAGGTTCTTTCCATTTCCAATACCTCCCGTCCCTTTTCCATTATGACTGATGCATCTCTCCTTGCTGCTGGTGCAGTATTAATGCAGAAAGATGCTAATGGAGACCTTCATCCCTGTGCATATTTCTCTAAAACCTTCTCACTTGCCGAATGCAACTATGACATCTATGACCAGGAACTATGACATCTATGACCAGGAACTACTCGCCATTATCCTCACCCTCTCGGAATGGAAACACTGCCTCCAGGGAACTGCCTTCCCTATATCCATCATCACCAACCACAAGAACCTTTCTTACATCAAAGATCCCCGTAAACTCTCTCATCGACAAGCCCACTGGGTCCTCTTTCTCCAAGACTTTTCATATTGAATGGGTTGTCACCCCTGGATCTCATATGGGGCCAGTGGATGCCCTCTCTCGGAAAGACTCCCCCAACACCTCCTCTGATAATTCTGACTCCTCTATTGTCCCTGACCCAGTGATCATCAATGCCCTTGACCTTGCCCTAGTCTCATCCATCTCTTTGTCCACTTCTTCTGACCCCTTCATTCTTTGCATCCTTGCTGCTCTGAAGGATGGCTCTCCTTTGCTTTCTCAAGCTTCCCTCGCGGATTGGACTTTTGATAATGGTCACCTCTATTTTAAAGGTTGCATGTTTGTTCCGCCATCCTCCCATTCTGCTCTCCTCCATGCTATCCATTCTTCCCCACTCTCTGGACATATGGGTATCTTTCGCACGAAGGCCATCCTTGAACGTGATTACTGGTGACCTAGCCTGTCCTCTTTTGTCAAACATTTTGTTGACGGATGTGCTGTCTGCCAGCAACACAAAGTTAATACCCATCCCACTATTCTCCCGCTTTGTCCTATCCAGTCCTCCACTGTCCTTCCGTTTAAACAGCTCTCTGTTGACCTTATTACTGACCTTCCTTCTTCTGGGGACCATGATTCCATCTTGGTCGTGGTTGACCATGGTCTTATAAAGGGGGTAATCCTCATCCCTTGTTCCAAAACCATTGACACTGCCGGAATTGCCCAGTTATTTTTTGATTTCATTTTTAAACAGTTCAGTCTACATGATATGCTCATCTCTGATTGTGGACTGCAGTTCACCTCTGCTCTCGCCAGGGAACTTGCCCACCTTTTAAAATATGATGTCCAACTCTCCACCACCTATCACCCTCAAATGGATGGACAGACTGAACAAACCAATCAAGAATTGGAGACTTATCTATGGATCTTCTGCACTAACAATCTGTTGTCTTGGGCCCATTTCCTCACTTCTGCTGAATTTCACCACAATTCCACCCCACACAGCTCCACCAAAAGATTCCTGTTCTCTCTCCTATACAGATATGAATCTCACCCTTACCCTACTATCAGAAAGACATTCATCCCTGCCCTTGAGAACTGACTTTCCCTTCTCAAAGAAGCTAGAAAGGAAGCTCTGGCCACCCACGAATCCACTTGAAAGATCATGATCTCCCGATCTTCTCAAAGATTCTCTTCTTGGAAAGTAGGAGATAAGGTGTGGCTTGAGGCAACTAATCTCTGCCTCCAACTCCCCTCTTGGAAATTAGCACCCAAACGGACAGGCCCCTTCGAAATCGTCCACATCTTATCCCCTCTCATCTATCAACTCCGCCTCTCTTGTATCTGGAAAATACACGATGTCTTCCACGCTTCCCTTCTATCTTCCTATCACTCCACTGAAACCCATGGCCCAAACTTCTTCAACCCTCTGCCTGACATTATCAATGAGGAAGAAGAATACGAAGTAGAAGCCCTCTTAGCTCATAAAGGCCCTGCTTCATGCCAAAAGTTTTTTACCTCATAGAAAGGATACTCTTCAGCTGAAAACACCTGGGAACCAGAAAATAATCTCCATCATGCATCTCAGATCCTCTCCACCTATAAGAAGGCTCACAATCTTTAGAAATGGAAATGCTCCCTCAATCATTCCTCATCCTCCTTGCCTGAGTCGACCAAGCTCTCATTCAAGCCCATCTCCAAGTCCAATATCCAGACCTTGACATCCCCAAATATGCCGCTGAGCATTCCTACTTCTGTAAGATTGACTACTGTCCCTACCATCATGACTGGTAGATTTTTCCCCTCATGTCATTCCTCTCCTCTTCAGTTGCATCCTCTTCTCAGTCCACTCCCACTTCCCCTCTTCACAACTGCAATGTATACCCTATGTTCCTCCCAACTCACACAGCCCATCTTCTATACTCCACCGTCCTCGACACTCCTGCCCTCCTGTTCATCCTAGAAAACGACCCTTTATATCGAGCTGATGAAATTACTCATGAGTTGATTCATCTCTTTCACAGTCTTGCCCACACTCAATGACTCCAATCTTCCTATGACTCTGCCCTTCATTTCACCTTGGGAGCTCTTCCAAACCACATACTTACTATTCTTCATGTGCACGGCTTTGCCACCTATATTGAAAACCTTTTGCCTGCTCTCATTTACCCTACTTTCCACCATATCTTTCTCTCCATTCCTCAGGAACAATGTGATGCATACATTACACATGTCAAACAGTTCCTCCTCGTTACCCCTCAGACCATCCCTCTTCCTGTGCCTCCCCCACTCTCCTCCAGAATTTCTTCACCTTCTCCCTCCAAGATGTCCACTGCAGTCAAAAGCTCTTCCAATGACAAATATGAAGTCCCCACTATTCCTATCCCCACCGACGCAGCACACATGATTCCCCTGTCCAACAGGAACCTAGTCCTCTTTTCCCCTACATGTATCATGCCATGATCAGAACGCCTTCATCATTGCCCTGCCTCACCAAACACTACTTGCTTTCACTGCCATCATCTTGGTCACTATCATGAAGAATGTCCTGAATATGTTTGTCCCCATTTTTGCCTCATTGCCCCAGGCCATCCAGCTCGCCAATATCTTACTATCCAATGCAACTTCTGCCACAATTAGGGACATTCAGATCACATCTGTCTCCACCATAATTGTGGCATATGCTCTCAAGCTGGCCACATCATTAGCAATTGTCCGTTTGAACATCTTTCCCCATCCCAGGTGGCCTCTATTTATGGATGAACCTCTGGACCCTCTACCTAATGCCTGGCTGGAATGGGGATTACTTGTTGAACCTGGGGTTCAACTGTACGAAGGGGGTAATGTTACAGTTTTCATTCTCTTTCATCATATCATCCTTTTCTCTGAATACTCCTACCGTCATACTTGGAGAACTACCCACATCTCCAACACGAGTTACCTACTCTTAGTCAATGTGGACTCTATTTCTTTTCGCCTTCTTGACTGACTCATCCCTTATCTTTCATCTCCGCTCTTCATTTCTTCTATGACCTTCTCTCTTGTTCAATTCCCTTCTTGGCTTGGTCCATGCACATATCTCTTTCCTATAAATAGTCTCTCGAATTACCCATGTACCTCATTCTCGATCTTATTCGCAATACTAGCATCTCATATCTGGGAATCATCCTCAAGTCATTGAATCCTTCGAGTGTCTGTTGACACTATCACCTTCAAGCCTTGTTCTAGAATCCAGGAACATTATGCTCTCTGGAAGTCGGTCTCTTCATGAGCATCGCCTAGAGAGATAACTAGTAGACAGATTCCTTTTTGGTACACTATGTGTAACAGGCACCACAAACTAATCCAATGGGGTATCATCATCCATGGAATAATTGATGGATTCTGTCAAATGGTGCACATGAAGTAATTCATCTAACTTTATATCTGATGCAAACTAAACCTTATCACTGTGACTGCAGATTACAGGACTCCATGCAAGTGACAACAACCATTCAACAACTGTTCTAGATTTATTCAAGCATGCCATTGCCATGTATGGGATGCCATCCAGGGTAAGGGGTGATCAAGGTGGTGAAAACCTTGATGTAGCAACCTACATGGTTATGAATAAAGGCCCTCAACGTGCATCTTTCATGTGGGGCTTGTGAGTACTTTTGCCACTGGTAACTAACTTGCATTATTGATTTGTCAATCAGTTCAGCACATAATTCATGCATTGAATGTGTGTGGGTTGAGGTCAGAACACAATTTGCCTGGCGCTGGCTTGCATTTTTCACTTGACTTGAACGATGCTTTATGCTTGATCCTCACAATCCAAATCATTTGTGGTTGTTACATACACTTTTCCTTGACATCATTAATGAAGACTGTAATGACTTTCAACTCAAGTGGAACTGCCATCCAATATGGGGTCCAAACACCAACAACCGGAGCCCACAAGTATGTTGTAATCAAATTCAGTTTTTTTTTTCCTCACTGTATCAAGGATCTTTGATTTCTAGGACAGGCACACTATAGTGTATATGATGATGACTATCAAAACACATCACCTGACCTTATCAATCAATTCTATGGTGTACATGGGGCATGTGTCCAGCAGAAAGCACATCAAATTGGAGCAGGGCATCTCACAGACAAAGATGTTGATGAAGACAGTGATAATAATGGTGATGGAGATGAAAACAGCAATTCTATGCCTGATGGCTATGATCACTTGGTAGAAATTCAACATTGCCAGCAGGAGCGACATGTTCGCCATGAAGCAATTCATGTTCCAACACACAGGTGTCCGTTTAATGATCCTGACAGTGACTTAGATCTGGCAGCATTTTTCATGACATTGCACCAGATTCACACCATTGATGTCATTCCAGAAGGGTTTGAACTCATGGCAACAGAAGGAGGTAGTCTGGATCCAATGTTCGAAACAATCTCTGTTGGCTGCCGGGGAAGTAGGCAAATTGATATTTTGCTAGGGGAGCTGATTTGGTACAATCGGGCACACCTTTGGTGCCAAGCATTATTAGTTTTACAATATTTTTTGAATTAGCAGTCAGATCATCTACTATATATTCTTGATCTCAAATTTTGCCCCATTTCCTAGGCCCACCAGTGACCTCACCACTTTGTTGTCTATTTGCTCATTTACTAGTACCCCACTGGCAGCACCAATGGACCCATCTGCTGTCTGCTGAGGTGCCAAAGGTACTCGTGATTGCAAAGAGTTCTATCCCAGCAAAGAGAACAGTCGCATCTGCTTGGAGTGCAGTCACAGGTTGAGCAAGCATCATCATGAAGCTACTGCTGGTCCACCTGATCCACCATCCAGGCCCTCAGAACTGCCACCCAATCCACTACCGCCAGCATTCTCGGTAGTTGATATTTTCCATGACATTGCCGGACAACCATTGCCAGCATTCTTGACCGATAGAAATCAGAGGCCTATAGTGTCAATTGCCAAGGCCAAGGCTGAAGCACTTACCACATTGACATCAAAGAAGCATGCAGACAACTCCAAGCCAGTGAGACAGCCTACATCTCTCACCAGCATTCCACATAAGGTAAAAATATTTTTGTATTATTTTTTTATTTGCCTCAGGCTGATATATGCTTTATAATAGGCTTGTGCATCAACCACTGGTGCAGTGGGATTTATTGGGCATGCTGCTCCAAGTGCAAATGTGCTCTTGATCTTTCATATTCATTCCATAGATATAAACATTGGTGGAATTGATGTACATCACACATGCTTAGGTGGAGTGAACATGAATTATAACCAATTTTTTGTAGTGCAGTGGTAACCTTCAACAACCAAGAGCACCTCATGGGAAAATGGCTCCAAGTGAACTTCAGGCTCTGAAAAACTGTGGTTGTTATGTCACCATGAATTCCAACAAGGGTCTCCCCATCGATTCTGCCTGGTCATTTGTAGAAATTGACAAGAAGATTCATGAATGGTTTCCAAATGTTTTTCAGTATATCGAGTCAGTGAAGACTTCTTCCTTTTGTACTCAATTACCACCATTCACTCAGTCATCTGGCCCCAAACAGCCAGACTGGTGCCTCATCGTCAAACAGGGTGCAGCATTTGCTATATTAGAAGTTGTTCAACCAAATGGATCAACACTCATTGAGAACAAAGGACGGAATAAGGCTAGCGTCATGGATAGCCATCTTTGGTTTGGTGTGTGAACACTCCATGTTGTTTCATTGTACTGAATGCAATTCTCACCATTTTCTAGCTACAAGAAAAGCTATCCCTGACGATGTTTACAAATCATGGAATACACAGCCAATGATTGCTGGCTCAGACACTGACAGCCTTGATGACAGTTCTGATAATAAACAATACAACTGTGATAACTATGCTCCAATGTTAGGAATCAGCGATGACAGCATTGATGACAAACTTTCAAGCCCTCTGCAAGTACTGGATCTTTTAGACAATGCTGACCATGCAGTGCCATACTGTCCAGGCAACAAAGGAAAAGGGAACCTAAAGAATATATATACACCACCTTGATACCAAGGTCTGTCTTTGACTATTGCACCCATTGGTTATACCATTTTTTGAGTTCATCACTAGGAAAGCAGTCACAGATCGTACTTTCCCCGGAATCACCCCCCACCACTGTGATGATTCCCAAGAAAATGAAAGACAGTACATTTAAATTGTATTCTATGCCATGGAACCATATTTATATTTTTACAGCTTACAACAGAGCCATACCAAGGCTATTTCCCAAGTTCACCACAGTATTCAAGTCTCCCCAGGCTGAAGTTCAGCCTCTAGTTTATTCCAATGCTATCTTTGAACTTGATGTGCCAGATAATGTCCTTCGTCCCAAATGCTTCCTACTGAATTCTGTCTGGGAAGATGAAGTTGGAGTTCCTTCCTACTCACTTCTCAACTATGCTATGCTTTGTACCCAGTATTTCACCAGATGACCCACACATAGTTGTTTACACATAGTTACTAGTATCTGACATGCAATGAATATTATTTTGTTTGGAGTTTCATTTTCTTGATACTGTCTTTCTCAACCCTGACATTAGTTTTGATGGGACCTGTTCAACCAAGTGTCTTCCCAGGCACATGTCCTGCTCATACCCAATGCTTCTCCATTCCAACATGGGGACCTCCATAACAACAAATAAATACAAGGACTTTCACTATATCTTTATCCCAACCACATCCATGCTAGAGGGAAGAACTTTTACTTCCATATCTTTGCACACTTTCCTCCTTCAGGGATGGTGTCTGACAATTGGCCATTGCGAAAGGATACAATTCCTTGAAGGAGATCTTGAAACTTTGTGATCAGCTTTGCAATGAGGACTTTACTACCAAAGTTATCAAAGAAACGTTGGCATGTCAATGCTGGGTCTTGTTGTGCTGGCTCCTAACCTGGTGGATACTGCCCATTTTCCTCAAGTGGTTCAGCTGAATGAAGTGGGAGGACATTCATTAAGCATGGAGAGAGAAGCTCATGCTCAACATGGTCATTTGGTTATCCTGCAGTTGTGTGGTTTTCATTATCACAACCCTTCAGCTCGTCACCTGTCCGATGGAACACATCTACAGTATATCAGAGCTTGCAATGCATTCATATATGAACTTGCCAAACAATGTCTACACTGCAATTCATGGTGAGGTGTTTGACCTCACAACAGTCATAGTGACGCACCAGAGAGTTATCTCTGTTATCCCTATAAAGATGATCTTGCAGTATGGTGGTGTGAATGCCTCCTCCTTGTTTCCCATGCAGGTACACCATCTACTCTATTTGCTTCATCTGGTGCTCATGGTCTTGACAGGTCAGTGCCCTTTGCAACAGTGTTTCTGGTTCAGTCAGCCCATGGGTCCAGCTCACTTTGGCAAACATGACAGATACCAATGCACAATACCATGACTTCCATGTGATTACCAATGATTTGCATCCCAGCTGGTACTTCAAGAGTATGACTATCACATGTTGGAACAATCATGTTGGCTATATGGGCTATACTCCTCAAGAGATATCCGGCATGGCAAATTTGGGATCCTCCCTTGGTATCTACGACAGCCTAATCTATGACTTGACAGATTATGTCAACAATGGCCCTGCTGTTAAGGGACCAAATGGCAAACAGGCTCCCACTGGCATGGACGTGCAGTTCATGGATAGCACCCTTGTCAATCTATTCAAGTACAGCTCTGGTCAGGACCTCATGAAGGTGATCAATCATTGGAGCTTGCGACACATTCATATAGTACAAACTCGCTAAACAACATCCACACTGTGATTTGTGGTGGAGTGTTTGACCTCACGACAGTTGCAGCGATGCACCAGAGAATGGTCACCAGAAGCCTTCAGCAGATGCTGTAGTGGCCATCCATCCTTCATATTTTACTGTCAACCACTGTATACATACACATTCATGACTCAGACAATACAGATGTACAGTAGGCAGCTGTCATATTACTACTACACACAATATTTTCCCTTGCCCTTCAAGTTCTCCAAGTCCATGGTACAGTTGCTATCAGATGGACTAAACAATCATACTGTTGGAGACACCTGTATCACGTCACCCAGCACACAGGTACTTGGGAAAAAAAAAGGTAGGTCAAGAGAAACATGGCAGGGATAAGATGTGCACAGCACACAGGCCAAAAAAAACTGCAGCAGGTTGAAGAAATGTGGTGGGACAAAAGTGCACAGTGTGCAGGTCAAAAAAAAGCATGATGAATTAAATGTGCAGATCCAGCATCATAGTGTAGCTCCTCCTTTGAATGCATGGGAACCAGTTGCATGATCCTTAGGATAAATCTCCTCCATTTGCTTAAGATACTTCCAGCCATGATTTGTGAAGTCCTTCAAGTTAACATTTTGCTAAATAGAATGATTCAATACAATTTAAATTGTCAACAAACAATACATACCTTTTGAGCAACAAAAGTGTCAAAAACTGACCAAGCCATGGCCCCCTCAACATTTGCACCTTTGTCATTGTCCCAATACACTCCTGACAACTTGCACCAGGTACAAATGGACAAGTATATGCTTCTGAGCTGTAATGTATAGTTGGCTATGGTAGCATGAAATATTATATCAAATATACCTGGCCATATTTGCTCTTGGCACTTTTACCATCCTTGATCTTACCACTCACCAGGAGCAGTTGGATATGGGCTGCTGCCACATTAAATGTGATGTCCTTGAATTTCCTCCTAGGCACAGCCTCTGAGCAATGATTGTGAAGGTAGCAAACAAGCCCATCAATTTCACAATTGATCCATCTTGCCCTGGAAGCCATTGATCAATTTTCCTCTGTCATAATTCTTGATATTTGGGCAAGGATTTGCATGAGGTTGATGAGCTGTATGTGGACAAGCTTATGGTGAGCATCAACCTGCTTGAGATAAAGATCAGTTGGTGGTATCATTGTATGTTGGGGGGTCACAAAGTAGGTTCACCAGTTTTCTGTCTCCACTACAAAGACAGAAGAGGATGCTGCAGTTTCTGCCACAGGTCAAATAAAATCAAACAAAGACATTGTTAACAACTGTGCTGCTGAACAAGCTCTAACATTCAAACTTCTTTCTCTCTCTTCACTACTTCATAAATCCAGTTTACTTGAGTTGTCATCATTGGAACAACCCTAATGAAGCTGTCAGTGATCATTCACCATAAGAGACCACTGCTCATATCTTCATCAGTGATATTCCATTCATGAACAAGATGGCCATTTTCCTGCTGCATACTAAATACAAATGATTTGACTGCTAACATCTGACAACAAACGAGGAAAAAAGAAGAGGGAACATGACATAACATGCAACGAGTTCCGCTTGTCAATTGACTTGGATCCCCTTCACTCTCCTTCAAGCTTCGACCTCCATCATCTCTTCGTTGGACGACTCCGGTACTGAATCGGCCCCGCCGCGATATTCCTAAAGCGAACGAGTCAGAG
>JBBPSW010000269.1:0-13799 GCA_038093775.1 Butyriboletus pseudospeciosus | reverse complement strand
TATCAGTCATGCTTGCTTGAATTCAAAATGATGCAAAGGCCCCTCGCGAGTTGCCAGTTGGAGATCGGCAAAGAGCGACAAAGAGACGTGTGAGCCCGGGTAACTCGTAGGTACAACTGGCCACACTTTGCAGATCAATGTTGAGATGGCACACCCGATCGATCCGCCATCAGGTGAATTAAGGGCAGTCCAAATCAACAGGGTCTGCTCACGAATTCGTTCACGGACTCTCCTGCCGGGTCACTACACGCAATGACATCGTAAAGCGAAGAAAATGCGAGTGAGCTTGCTCGAAAAGACGCCCTGACCTTGTCCTAGAAGCCTGACAATATAGATAAGAAAGACAGGCTGAGAACGCGTCCACTGCAAGCGACGACGACGTGAGATCTTTGGGGACAGTGTGATGTTGAGGTAAGAGTGCGCAAAAGGGTGAGTACGTAAGCGGAGGGACGTTGCACTAGTACTAGAGTATGCTGGAAATCTTCCGCTACCGGAATCCGTGCTCTGGGAGCAGATAGATCGGTGGGCGACACTATTGCGGGAGTAATCCTCTGAATGGGTCAGTAGAATATCACTAGCTTAATGGTTCCTCCCAGGAGGATGCCCCTCGAAGTCCCTTTGAATGAAAACTGGTTGTTCGCGGTGACAGTGTTCCTTTGGAACGGCGCTCGACTTGGAACTACCATGTAGGACACCTCAACGTCAACCGCAGAGTCCCAAGTGTTTAGACGTGCAACGACTTGCGAATTGTGATTGCCGCTGCCGTTGCAAAGCGACCTTTCCTACTGGTACACATCGGTCACGTTATGCTGTCCGTGCCCACGAGCGCTTGAGCACTCAAGTCCACTACTCCATCCTACTAGATCCAGAACGCGTTGAAACTTACAGCCATATTTCACATGCGGCATGCCGAGTTCTGCAATTCACCACCATCCCCCTTTCCGGTCAGCGATACTGTCGCTTACACCCAAGTCGGCATAGTGTCGCGTATTTAGCGGGTGGCCAACTCGGTGGTAGGTGCCGACTTGGTGGTAAGGGATCGTATTTATATCAGTCTAGCTACGAAGCCACGAATTTGAACCCAGGACGAGACAAAACACGAATCTCTGCGGCACGCGACCGATCTCCACTCATACTTCATTTCCTCAACTGACGAGGGTCACCACCGGCCGTTATCGAGTGCGTTTCGTCGATCCGGCGAAAAAAACAATTACGGCTCAGAGGAATATATACGACACTGATGTTCACCCCGGCACTCGACGCACAGCGACTTGGAACATGTCATTTCTCATACATCGGAGACGAAAAAAGTATGCTAGGGGCCATCGCGACGACAACCCTAGCCTTGCACCTGCTTTTGTGACGTTGTAAAGGTTCGCGATGTCACACGACAATGGAGGCCTGAGCAAGGCCATATAAGACTATTATAAGTGCCTACAAGACATTCGTAAGTACAATAACCAAAGAACGACGGGCGGATAATATTAAAAATGCTAGGCTTATATGATAACACATTATAAGGTTTTGCGAGAAACCCTGGACTCCCGTGATGGGGTAGCGGAACACGCGAGTTGTCGTCAAAATCCTTTAAATATCCTTGTCCGCCAAGAACGTCTCGATCGCCGTCCACAACTCCTTTGCAAGTTCCTCACTGCTGCCAGCCCCAGAAGGTTTTCGGGCGGTTCCGACGGGAACGAGGTATGCACCCTTGAACTTTTCCGGGTTTCGCACAACATCAGACGATGCGGCTGCGAAGACTGATGTGTATCCTCCAACATCGGGGTGGACGAAGAGGGGATATATGATGATCTCGACGAGCCACGATACCCATTTCAGTTGTGGTTTCCGCGAGAACGTGTTGACGGTGCCCGGATGGAGCGATATGGCTGTGATGGGTGACCCTTCAGCGTTGAGCCTCCGTTGCAACTCGGACGCGTAGAGGGTGTTGGCCAGTTTCGAGTACGCTGTGAGAGCATGAATTAAATCGATACTGGTTAGGAGCTAGACTGACCATAGCGGGCGAAATATGACGAGACAGCACTTTTATATTCGTTGTTGAAATCGTCAATGTTGCGGAAACGGGGGTTGCCAGGAGTCAACTTGTGAGCTTCCGAACCAACCTAAAAGATGTATAAGTGCTAAAAGTTTCCGTGCTAAGAACGCGACACACCACAACGACGCGAACGTCGGAATTTGGCTCCGCCGCCGTCTGGTTCAGGACGGGCATCAATTCACGAGTCAGGACAAACGGACTGATCACACTGTAACTTGACATGAGTATCCAGTTCCAGCATTTTTGAAACGTCCTCGACGTACTTGACGAGGAAAACCGTGTCCACGCCTTCAGAGCAGTCAACATGTCGAATTCGAGAAAACGGCAGGGTGACGTACCGTCGGCAGTCAGCTGGTGTTTCTCCAGAATACTAAGGTGGAGTCAACTATCTCATTTACGAAATGGACCATTACAAACTCGTACAGTGCAGCATTGTGAACTGAATTGTGCAAACATCTCATCAGCGATCCACATTGCACAAATGACATACGATGACTCACCAAGGACGTCCAAACGTTTCTCTTTGCTCATGAATTCCTGAGCAGCCGTTTTCGCATTTCGGGGATCAACGAGGTCTAGCTCCAGCCAGATGACCTCGCCATTCCCAGGTCCCAGTCCTTCTTGCTTCAATTTCGCGATCGCTTCCTCTGCTCTCGTCTTGTTCCGAGCAGCCATGTACACCTTTGCACCTTTCCGTGCGAGGTGCTTGACAGTGGCATAGCCAATCCCGGCACTAGCAAACACTCTGGTTATCACCTGCCTCAATTGACGGCGTTCGAGAGCTACGTACTTTCCGCCAGTCACGATGATGACTTTACCAGACAAGTCTGGCAGGTCAGTAAGCGGGTTAAAAGACTTGGAAAAGAGACCCATGAGGAAGAGCGACTTCTGAGAGCTTGTATGATCTTACGGTGTGTAATTCCTCACGGGCTTAATAAATAATCTTGTGCCGTTGTATGTCAGGCAAGCTGACTGCCGCCAATCACTACTCCACAAGCCGAGTGAAAACTTTGCTCGGCACCAACCCCGCCAGCATGAGTCAGCACAGCTCAAACTTCAAACTCAGTTTCGGCACTGGTCGGCAGGTTGACGCAGACAACCAGCTTTTCGTGATCTTGCTCATTTTTGCTTCAGATGAGGCAGCCGTAGCACTTTCGATGAGTAACTGCAGATATCGTGCTCGTGAGCAGTGATATTGTGAAACTGACGAGTCAGCTTGCCTGACGAACATGTTGGCATAGTACTTCTAGTACACGCCACTATGATAGGATGCGCTCATCAGCGCTTTTGTACGGGTTCCCCTCGTTAATTGGAAACTTTCCTGTCACGTATACTTTGAACTGTATGAACAGGATTTAGGCCAATCAGGCTTCTCTGTTCCACTGTATGAACACCCCACCTTTACTGTCCTTCTCAGGCAAGTTGGCCATGTGAGAAAAATAGTTATAATTGTGTTCATTGGTTGATGAATAATTCAGGAGCTGGTGGCTTGGTTTTGGGCTATTGGCCCAGGGGAGGTGAACAATGTTTCTACTATTTTTTTGGGATAAAGAGCTTCAATATTTTGTATATTACATGTCAGATATACACAAATCAAAGGTTTAAGTTTCTAAATAAGTTGGGTTAATCAACGAAATTTACATGCTGTGCCCCCGCACGGCATGTAAAGCTGTAAAAGGATTCCACCTTGGCGAACCCCAGCTCACCTCGAGAGTGCTGACCAAGCTTGCTCGAAATGGCAATGATGCAAGATGCAGGGGGGAACCAACGGGCCAGCGAGTGCGACGCGTTGGGGGCACAGTGAGTGCATTGCATGTCTGGAGTCATGGACGTGTGCGCGCGCGGGGTCAGTCGTGGAGTCGGTGATGAGAGAAACCATGTCTTCGGGAGGATGCGTCATGTCAATCAACTGACCCAAGTGTGATGGCATGATGGTAGTAGTGCCCCAAGAGCTCGCGATCCAAGTCAATGTCAGAAGCGAGCAGCCAAGGGAGCAGGGTGGGCCTGTGATATGACGGAGGATGGAGTGAGTGCTAGATATAGTAGGTGGTAACATGGGGGTGAGACTGTACCTACTACCCAGGGCCCAAATGAGCCTGACATGAGCCCAGAGCGCATGAGAGAGCGAGTGCACTGAGAAGTGCCACACCGCAATCCAAACCGACGCGATCGGTGGGGGTTGGTCGTGGAGGAGGGGAATGTGTGTTCTCAGTTTAGTCGCCCTGTCTGTGCATTGGGAAGATGTGTCCAGACCCCAGGGCAAGTGCAAGAGCAGAGACGGGGTGTGAGGAGTGAGTAAGCAGGTCGCCCGATGTCGGGCACAGAAATTTTTACAATTTTTACAATTTTTATGCATTCCTGTTGTAAATTTTTCGAGATCCTGCACTTATCTCACTTATTCCTGCCGAATCTCCACTTATCTCCACTTTACACATCTCCCCCCCCATTTCGCTGCAACAACAGCCCATGAAAACTCCCTCTTTTTGTAGCCCGTGCATGTCATTTGCCAGCTGACCACTGGATTTTTGTTTTTGTTTCTTTTCCTGCTTCTTCTCACTCACTCCGACATCCGACTCATTGAGCCACCACATCCAGGACGCTTGCCTGGTTCAGGCAAGTTAGATAAGCAGGCAGCACACACCCACAATGAGCTGCCATATCTCAACCTGCCACTTTCAGCCACGTTACCACCATGCCCCAGCTTCATTGCCATTGACACCATGCCCCCTGTACTGCTGCTAACAGGTATTCAAGGCACCTGCCATCCCTCCGGAAGTACAGCAAGCAGACCTCTCAAAGCGGACTAACTGCTTCTTGTCTGAACATCAAAACTGACGCTCATGTCTTTGGAGAGTGGCAAGCCTCATCCGACGTGCCCAGTGAGGCAAAGCTGTTTGAATAGAAGAACAAACATGAGGCCCAGGTGGCTGTCTCATTCGATGTGGGCATTGACAATGAGCCAGAGGCTGCCAGATCTGAACGACAATGAATGGGACAACTTCAAAGCTGAAGATGGTGATAACCTGTGATGGTGAACAAATGTGTAAAGTGGCTGATATTTTCGACTACATGAAGCATGTTGAGGTGTCTGCCTGTCATGTTGACCACCTACACCCATCTGACCTGTCTCCCACAGCTCATCATGCTTCGCAATCTGATTGCATGTCAAATCAGAAGGAGCTTGCATGGTCAATGCAAGCCACCCTCTCCTTGACCAGCTCAACTGGGTTCATACTCGCTTCTGTCTCCTCCCTGAAACGTTCTTTTTATGTTGTAAAACATTCTTTTTATGTATTAATATCATTGACTGCTTCCTGTTGGTGTGGGTTGTCTTGCTCAACAAGCTTCAAATGCTTAGTTGGTGGTATCATATGCCTCTTTATCGCCTCTGAGGTGGAAGAAATTGTGGCGCCTTTGATATCCCACTTCCTTCACTGTGCTGACTCTTCATACACCGAGTCTGAGATATTGCTTGCAGAGTGCTGCATGTTGAAGACAATTGACTGGAACTTGTCATCCCCAAACCTGATGCATTTCCTTCATCATCGGCCTTGCTGGCGATGGAGTGAGTACATAAATCACCCTTCGTGCCCATTGAATGTTTGCTGATTCTGTTCACAAAGACTGCGAATCTGGCACACTACACCTCTTATGACAAAAGCTTCTTGCTCCCTACCACAAATCTGATGCTGAATTACATACTAAAACCCATATGACGTGAGTCATTCAAGTTTCACAGGGAGTACGCCAGAAAACACTCAAGGATGATCTCCTGAAGCTAGAAGCCCTCCATCGCACTGATTGTCAACATTGTTGGCATGGAATCATCATTTCAAATTGGGCTGTAACACTGGTTGTCATCGTCACACTGCATGTGTTATAATATGGATAATTTTCAAACTTTTTACCTTACAATTTTCATCGTTCAAATCACGTGACTGTGCACATGACTGTGGAAACCATCACATGATCAAGCCCAGACTATGACATCATATGACGTCATACCTCATGTGTACCACGCCTCTTTCATTTCCGTCTTCTTCTCACACAGCCCCTTTAATCTCTGCATTTTCTCTCACACATATATTACTACATAAAGTAGATTAGTACACGCACAGCTTGGTCTGTGCGTGTTCTCCTCATGTATATAAAGTAGACACTTTGCGACTGGAACCCCCAGTCTAATCCACTTGTATTTTCCTCCAACAATCTCATTGCCTTGGTCGACTGGCCATTGTAGGGATTGGGACAGTATGGAGTAAGACTCTACCCACCTGATTCGTTCAGCCAGGACTTGTGTAGCCTGCGAACTAGCCGAGCCTTGTGGATCGTTTGCGATAACCAAGCATTCGTTACACTTGGATTAGACTAGTATACACAACGCTCGGATCCCAGAGCTAAGGGAACAGTTTCGGATTTATACGCGGGCCCAGCGTTAAGGGACAAAGAGTAGACCACCGCTTGAAGGGGTAAAGAAAAACACTTTACAAACGTTTTGTCATACGCTCGTCCGGCGTCAGAAGTACGGATAAAGTTGCTACCGGGCATAGTGCACAAGCCCCGTTCTGCAGTGCGTGTCGATTGCAGCGTACGCTGGTACTACGATAGTGTACCCCGGTTCTCGTGATTACCGGTAACGTCACGACTGATAAGGGCAGTATTCCCCGACGCTGTAGTAAAGCGTATCCGGTTCCCCCCCCTCCGACTTCACAATTCCGTTCTTATACGACGACCTGTTTTTTGATTCGGCCCCAGAGTCTGGTTGCAAGATACCGGACAGTAAGGCACAAGGGCACAAAAAGCACAAGACTTACACGCAGAACCCTAAATTTATCCGACCCCTCACTTCCCGATCAGCCTTTGCCATACACGGCATTCCCCATTTCCGCACCTACCTCCACCCCCGCCTTCTTTTGAAAAAACCTCGCTGATATGTCCCGTATTGACATCGACAACTTGGTTTCCCGTCTGGAGTCGCTGACGCTCCAAAAAGAAAAGGAGTCAGTCACAAAGAAAATCGCCGATCCAGGCAACTGGAACGGTGACCGATCCACCTTCCGATCATGGTGGATTAAATTGTGCCTTTGGGTTTCGGCGCAAAAGTGGAAATCCAACAAGATTTTAACTATCGCTGTCTTCTCACGATTGGAGGGAACAGCAGAAGATTTCGCAAGGCTCTCCTTGGAGTATTACCTAGGAGAGGAAGACACTACAAATGCAGATGGGGACAGGTTGGGCGAAAAAGCCTGGCCATCATGGGAGGATGTTCAGGACAGCATCCGATCCCAATTCAAGATCGACGTCATGGCCCACGAGGCCTTAAAAAAGTTAGAAGCTCTAAAGCAGAATGGTCAATCAATAGACACGTTCTTGCAAAAGTTCGATGTCCTAAAGAAGGAAGCTGAAATATATGACTCACACGCGGCAGTCCTGCTCAAACGAGCAGTCGACTTCAAAATCTATGAGAAATGCCGCATGAACAGCCCTTCTAGAGACTTTGAATATCATGAGCTTCTAGCGGTGTATAGGCCCATAGGAAGGGCCTTTGAACAGATGACGATTGAGAGAGGCCCCCCCAAGTTTGTCCCGAGATCTTCCTTCCCCCCATGTGCTCCTCCTCCTCCCCGAGGGTATCCCCCTCAACAATTTCGTCCTCCTCCCCTGCCTCAATTTACGGCGGTAGGAACGCAACCGGGCCATGGCGCCCCAATGGAAATAGGAGTCCAGAAAGCTGGACCTTCGCAAGAAACAAGGACCTGTTTCCTCTGTGGAAAGCCTGGGCACATTAAGCCCAATTGCCCAACAAACCCGTTCCGCCGCCAATGTCCGCCTCAACAGAGGCAAATGGTATGGGATTGGAACCAAGGCGCTTACATAGCGCAACAAACGGCAGAAAATGAGTATGCCCGTTTTTATAATTACCAACCCACCCATATCAACCAACAATATGGACGTCCCCTTCCCACTCCCCCCGCAGCTGCAGCGGTTCCAAATGCAGCACAAGGAAACCCTCAAGCTTGGATGACAGAAGAAGCGGAAGCATACTACCACGACAAGTTTGAGGTAGAAGCCAAGGCTAGAGCAGCCCAGGCTTTAAATGGACAGAGCCAATGACCGATGAGGGTGGTTGGCGGCAAGGACCTAATAGCTCAAACAATGTCTCTAGTAATTTAGTTGATTGTATAGATTCCGATTTCCCCATTTCCGATTTATCTCTTGTACTACGTAACTTGCAATCCGAAAGGGCGTCTCACTTGAGCATGGCACCGGATCAAAATTGTGTGCTTAATTCCCTTATAAAACAATAAAAAATAGCTTCTATTTATAAACCCCTCAAGGTAACGCTGAGCCGTGCCTCGACCTTGTCATTCGGCAGTGAACTATCGCTTGAGACGGTCATCACGTGCAAAGTAAATGACCAATGGTCACATTACCACTTTCCTTCTCTCCTTGACTCTGGCGCTTCTCATACCTTCATCGATCAGGACTACGTACGCCGTCATGGCATTCCTTTCTATAATATTGAACACCCAATTAAGATACACAACGCTGACGGAACGGAAGGAGCTATCGGACCAATCCGTCATGCGGTAACACTGATTGTGGAGGTTCAAGGACACTATGAAGTTATAGATGCGTACATTTCTAAATTAGGAACACACAGGATGATTATCGGATATGACTGGCTAGTCCGTCATAACCCCGAAATCGACTGGGTGAAAAAGACTCTTACTTTTCCTCGTTGCACATCGTTTTGTAAAGTTATGGGCTCAGGACCTATCGCTATTCCCCCTACAAACTCTATGATACGTACTATAGAAGAAGGACTAAAGGACAAAGTTCCGGAAACTTACCATGAATTCTTAGATGTCTTTTCAGAACAAGAATCCGAACGAATGCCGCTGCGCAAACCTTGGGATCACACAATAGATCTCAAAGAAGACTTCGTCCCCAAGAAAGGAAGAGTCATCCCGCTATCTGATGTCGAAATGGACGAAGTCCGAACGTTCATCGACAAGCAGCTCAAAAAGGGATACATCAAACCTTCGAAGTCCCCTCAGACAGCACCCGTATTCTTTATCCCAAAAAAAGATGGTAAGAAAAGAATGGTAATGGACTATAGATATTTAAACGAAGGCACCATAAAAAACTCCTATCCTCTGCCTCTGATCTCGCAGCTAATTGACAGGCTCAAGAATGCTGATCTATTCACCGCAATGGATTTGCGATGGGGATATAACAACGTACGAATCAAAGAAGGCGATGAATGGAAGGCAGCGTTTGTAACGCCTATTGGAGCCTATGAACCCACCGTAATGTATTTTGGATTGACCAACTCACCTCCCACATTCCAACAGATGGTCAATGACATATTCAACGATATGTATTCCGTTGTTGTTATTTACATTGACGATATTTTAGTCTTTACTTCTGGAAAGACCAAGGAACAACACGAGGAAGTCGTCAAAGAAGTTCTACGACGACTCCGAGAAAATGACTTGTATATCAAACCGGAAAAATGTCATTTCTCTCAAGAAAAGGTAGACTTCCTCGGTATGGTCGTTTCTAAAAAGGGGGTAGAAATGCAATCCAAGAAGGTTGCCGGGGTCATCGACTGGCCTACCCCTACGAGACTAAAACAACTTCAAGGATTTCTCGGACTATGTAATTATTATAGACGTTTCATTCAAGACTTTGCAAAGATCGCCTGGCCTTTGAACGACCTCACCAAGAAAGACCAACCGTTCATCTGGGGTAACGATCAAAAAGAAGCATTCAATAATTTAAAGAAGAAATTCACCGAAGCTCCCCTTCTCGCATACCCAAATCGCGACCAAGAAATACGCGTAGAGACAGACGCTTCGGATATCGCCACGGGAGCTGTGCTCTCAACGTTATGTCAAGATGGTAACTGGCACCCCATCGCCTTCATTTCTCACTCTTTTGATAGCGCAGAGCGCAACTATCCTATTTATGATAAAGAATTACTTGCAGTCATTCGAGCATTAGAAGAATGGCGACACTACCTAATCGGTAGACCAAACTTCGAGATTTGGACAGACCACAAGAATCTCGAATACTGGAAGAAACCACAAACTCTTTCAGGACGTCAAGCACGCTGGCACGCGCTTTTGCAAGAATTCAACTACACTTTTGTCTATAAACCAGGTTCTTCGAATGGTAGAGCTAATGCTTTATCTCGTCGACCGGACCATGGCGATGCAGTGCAAGACCATAACCAGAACATTACCGTACTTCCTCCTTCAGTTTTCATTAATAATGTACAATTATCCTCTTCCTTTTACGAAAATCTACAAAAAGAATCCAAAAATATGAATCTTACCTCTATTGACAATTTTTCTTTCGATCACAATATGTCTATTTTCAAAAATGAAAACAACAAAGTTTTCGTACCACACTCCTTACGTACACAACTCATAACTTTATGCCATGACTCCCCGATTGCAGGACACGGAGGTCATTCTAAAACAATTCATACCCTTACACGATACTTTTCATGGCCTGGTGTCACCAAAGACGTTAAATCCTATGTAGATCATTGCCAGGTGTGCGCCCTCACGAAGGGTAAGCAAAAAGCACCCGCTGGCAAACTTATGCCACTCCCTGCGGCTAAACGACCATGGGAAGATCTCTCTGTCGATTTTATCACCGGACTACCTCCCTCTAATAACTATACCGCCATTTGCGTAATTGTTGATCGATTTTCCAAAGAAGTAGTTTTTATTCCCACATATGATACTTGCTCCTCGAAGGACTTAGCCATCTTATTCAGAGATCACGTATGGTGTACGCATGGTCTCCCCTCCACACTCGTTTCCGACAGAGGACCCCAATTCGTTTCTGCGTTTACCCAAGAGCTTTGTAAGCTCCTTGGAGTACAACAGAAGATTTCCACGGCTTACCATCCACAAACTGATGGTCAAACCGAGCGCGTAAACAGAGATCTAGAACAGTATCTCCGCGCTTACGTGGGAAAGAAGCAGAGCGAATGGGCAGATTGGTTGAAGATGGCGCAATTCTCCCATAATAACACCGTTACATCCGCTACCGGAGAAATCCCTTTCAACGTCACACGAAACTACGCCCCTCGCATGGGTTTCGAAGGGAAATTAACCGGATTCGCGAAAGAAATGGGAAGAAGCCATAGAGAGATAGAAGAAGCTCTGGAAGCTACACACGAGAGGATGATCGCCTCTTCTGATAAAAAACGATCAGAAGCACCCGAATATTCTATTGGCCAGCAAGTCTGGCTATCTACCGATAAATTAAAACTTCCATACACGGTGAAGAAGTTAACGCAGAAATGGATCGGACCTTACGCTATCACCAAGGTTCTTCCTAATGCCGTTACACTCAACCTCCCCAATCATGTTCACATCCATCCTACTGTGAACATCTCTCGCGTCAAACCCTATAGAGAAACGCTGCCCGGTCAGCCTAAATCTCATCCTGACACGATCGAGATAGATGAAGAAGGAGAAGAACAATTTGAGATAGACTATATCGCCGCTTCCAGGATGAAGAACCGGAAGTTAGAATATTTAGTGCACTGGAAGGGTTACGATGAAACCGACCGCACATGGAAGTCAAGCGATATCATCAATACTGCACCAGAGGCAGTCGCAAACTTCCACAAATCAAACCCTTCCGCTCCTCGCAAACTTCGCGGCTTGTCTGCAGCTTCCTTCGCTATGTTATTTCAACCCTTCGAAAACCTCACAGAAAACGAAAAAACACCGACTCGCCTGGAATTCGAGTCCTAAAAAGGGGGTAATGTTATAATATGGATAATTTTCAAACTTTTTACCTTACAATTTTCATCGTTCAAATCATGTAACTGTGCACGTGACCGTGGAAACCATCACATGATCAAGCCCAGACTATGACATCATATGACGTCATACCTCATGTGTACCACGCCTCTTTCATTTCCGTCTTCTTCTCACACAGCCCCTTTAATCTCCGCATTTTCTCTCACACATATATTACTACATAAAGTAGATTAGTACACGCACAGCTTGGTCCGTGCGTGTTCTCCTCATGTATATAAAGTAGACACTTTGCGACTGGAACCCCCAGTCTAATCCACTTGTATTTTCCTCCAACAATCTCATTGCCTTGGTCGACTGGCCATTGTAGGGATTGGGACAGTACGGACTAAGACTCTACCCACCTGATTCGTTCAGCCAGGACTTGTGTAGCCTGCGAACTAGCTGAGCCTTGTGGATCGTTTGCGATAACCAAGCATTCGTTACAGCATGCACCCCCTAACTATATCTTGGCTTGTTACTTCGTACAACATGGGTGTAAATGGACTCTGGCTGGTGAGTTGGGACCATTCATACTGCTCTCTTTGCCTGCCATTAAAGGGATGGGAAACAGATTTTGTTGTGTGCTATGGACGAATGCTCCCTCATGGAATTTGCGGCCAATGAAGGCTTTCAGTTGAATGTTCATCCAGCTGACAGCCCAGAGTTATTAACTATCAGAGTGGATGCAAGGTATGAACCTTTGTAGCTCCATTTGGCCACTTCTCATAACACACATTTAGTGTATGGATGCACTTGGTCTGTTCTGTTTTTCAGTACAACCATGCTGGTGCAGGAGCAAATCCTGAGCTGCGCACATTATTCTACCGGCTTGCAGCACTTCTCAACATTCCATTGCATGCCGTATTTGTCTTCGACAGTCCTGCATGGCCACACATGAAGCAGCACAAGCAAGTTCGAAGGACATGTCATTGGCTAGCCTCAGCATTCCAAGAGATGCTGACCATCTTTGGGTTTGCATGGTATGAGGTACATGCTACTGTGACACAAGCTGCCTTGGAATGACATGGACTCACATGTGAAGGGACCTGGTGAAGCTGAAGCTGAGCTGGCAGCACTCACTCAAAACAGAATTATTGATGCAGTGCTAACGACTGACAATGATGCACTGGTATTTGGTGCTATGTGTGTCATCTGCTGGTAAGCATGTCCATTTTTTGTTGTGTTTCCTTATGGTTGAAGGGGGTTTTTTTTTCCCCTTTCTCATGGAAAGCCCAAACTAGCCTGGTCATTTTGACCATGTGGAGATCTACACAGACCATTGCATTGCTTATGTGGCAGGCTTAAGCTGTGGAGACCTTCTCCTAATTACTCTTTTGTGTGGAGGTGATTATGATGTGAGCTGTTTGTGTGCCTTCTGTCTGCATGTGGCTCACCAGACTGTACAAGATGGAATTCCACACTATGGCATCAAGACTGCTCATGGTGTCTCCCAATACAAGCTTGGCAAGGCCTTGCTTGATGCCTTTGTGATGAAGGGGACAGCAGATGTTGTGAACGAGGGTGAACTCGAACACGGTTGAACGGCCTAAACAGAACAACCACGAGGCTCGACATATCAGGCTACACCTAATCCTGGCGATATAGATGGATGAAGAGGGATGGACAAGAGAGGAGGATGACGATAGATAAAGTGTAGATCAATCAAGGAAAAGATGGAGTAAGTGGATGAGCCATCATCCGCACAGGTTCCAAGCCTACAGTATACCCAGGCGAACCATGTTACTGGCCGGGCAGGCAAGAGCAATGACTTGTTGTGAAGGTATGTGCCAAGGAGCACAATTGCCAGGAGTAGCGAACAACCAAGACAAAAGTGGATTAGACTGGGGTACCCAGTCTTCAGGTGTCTACTTATATAGTTTACAGGATTGTGCACAGACCAAGCTGTGCGTGTA
>JBBPSW010000268.1:0-13814 GCA_038093775.1 Butyriboletus pseudospeciosus | reverse complement strand
GAATACAGTAGACTTTCTCATAATAGCAGTGCTCAATCTGACTACAGTTGATATGCTCATAATGCATAAGGTCGGGACCCCCCAAAACCTAATGCATTACCATGGTTATGCAAGACGGCGATGCGTGGCAAGGGTGACTCATCACTGTCACAACTTATCCTGGGCCTTCGACTATGCTACTTGTTACATGTATCTATCCAAAGTCGTCTGCTTCGCATCGTTAAACTCCTGCCGCTGTAAGTGTGCACGAAAACGACACAGCTGCTTCGACAACTCGAAGATGTCCTCAGCCTCAGCATACTCCAACACTGCCCCTGCAAGTTGCTCACATAACAACATTGCCTGAACCCTTGTGACACATGGCTCCGGGTTATCCTCTTCGTCTGAGTCAATCCCAATGACCTTGCCCCTTGCCACAGCTATCTTGTGGTGCACCACATCTACAATCTCTTCCTCACCTTTCTCGCCACCTGAGAAAATCTCCATTTCACAAATCTCGATCTCTTCAGGAGGATCCAGGACATCATCCACAGTCAGTAGGGTGTCGAAGATGTGGTTTCGTGCTTTGAGATCTTTGATGGATTGGGTGAGTTCGTCCTGTACTGATTTGAGTTGAGGGACTTGGAGGTCCTTTGGGCCAAGTGGAATTCAGATTTTGAGTCCTGGTTGGTGGATGGCTGCTTGCTCGAGAGGTTTGATGGCTGTTAGAGCAGCCTGAACATCCCCCTCAGCATTCATGACAGCCTGGAGGGCTGGTTGCCAGTCTGTGTCAATGAAATGGCCACTGAGATGAGCTTGAAGGTGAATTTCGGCATTTGGTAGTGAGAGGTCCATTGTTGTGAATTCATGGATAATCTTCCATGTGAGAGGGTCAGCATGTGGGGTTGTTGATTGGGATGATGAGGGTAAGTTGACAAAGGACTCAGAATCCAATCCACCATCCACAATATAGGTTTCACTGTCAAAGATAAAATTAAAATAAGTAACAGTCTGAGACATGCCAGTGAATGTGTGGCTTACAGCTGAATACATGCATGATTCCAACAGTTTTGGATGGTCTCTGGCATTACACAACTCTATGTTGGAAGCATGCATGTAGCACAGTACTATCTGTCTTACCTGCAGTGGTGTCAAACAATGGTGACAGTTGTAGGTCAAGAGTGATCTGATTAGAACTCAGTTAAGTGCTGAGTTTTATACTACAGCGTGTGAACTATTAGTCTAATATGGTATACTACACTTTCGTTCAACACTCCCCCTTGCTAAGTACCCGGTAGGTATGTAAGCATAGAGAGTAGATATCATCACTTGTCTAAGACCAGTTAGCAGTGTGCTTGAAGTTTAAGCCAATTTGAGATCTAAACAACTCAAACTTGACATGTCCAAGGTTCTTAGTGAACATATCAGCAGGATTGTCAGTCCCTTCAATATAGTAAATCTCTACATGCTGATTGGTAATGGCATCTCTGACAAAGTGATAACAAATGGGGATATGTTTTGTGTGACGTTTGGTAATAGGGTTGTTGGCCATAAATATGGAACCCTGATTGTCACCACAAATAGAGATAGGTTTAAGATTGTAACCAATCTCCCCAAACATTTGTTTAATCCATATGACTTGGCAAGTACAATTGCTCAAAGCCATGTATTCTGCTTCAGTAGAAGACAGAGCAGTGGTTTTTTGTAAGTGAGAATTCCACAGAAAAACTCCATTTGCCAGTTTCAAAAAGAATCCTGTTTGGGAATGGCAAGTATCTGGATCAGCACTCCAATCAGAGTCAGTGCAAGCAGTAATACCACCTCCAGATTGTCCATCATACACTAGTGAGTAGGTATGAGTACCAATGAGGTAGCAACATATGTAGAGAGCTTTATCTAAGTGCTCTTGTGTTGGGTTGGCAGACATTTGAGCCATCTGAGTGACTGCATAAGCAATATCAGGGTGAGTGCCAAGCATAAGGTATAGGAGTGAGTCTATAACTGTCTGGAAACATGTATGGAGTTCCTGATTGATAGGGGCATCACTCTTTAGGGGTTGGTATCCCTGAGGTAGAGGTATACAAGCTGGTCGTGCATTGATCATTCCACATTGCTCAAGTACTTTATTGAGGTAACTGCACTGATTGATTGCCAATCAGCAACCTGTTCAAGTTATTTTCATTTGGAGGAATTCGTGTGTTTCCCCGAGATCACAGCATTTCCACCTTTTCATAAAGGCAGCTTTTAGTTCATCAACTAAAGCTTTTGAGGGGTCATAGAAAATGGCATCGTCTACATATATTATGGCTAGGATGATTTTGTTGCCATGTTTGTATAAAAATAGGCTGGCATTGGTTTGAAGATGCTCAAAATCTAATGTTTTCATTGACTTGTTTAGAGTCTTCCACCAAGCTAATCCAGCTTGTTTAAGCCCATAAAGGGCGTGGAGTAGGTGTAAACATTTGCCTTTGTATTGAGGAGGGGCAAATCCTTCTGGAAATTCCATGTAGATCTCCTCATCTAGTTTGCCATATAAGTAGGCAGATTGCATATTGAGACCAGTAATATACCAGTTCTTTAAGGCGAAGAGGGTGAGCATGCATCACATAGTCTCAAAATGCACTACAGGGCTAAAAATCTGATTGAAATTGAGACCTTTGGTTTGCGAGAATCCTTTTGCTACTAACCGGGCTTTCTTTTGGCTGTTAGTCTTTACATCAAAGACCCATTGATTTTTAATGACCTTTCAGTCTGTGGATCAATCTACTACCTTGAATACCTTCCGATCCTTAAGGATTTTCAGTTCATCTTGGCAGGCATCAGTCCAAAGCTTTTGCTCAGGATCTGGGAGGTGTGATATATTGTGGTAAGACCACTCATGATAGTTGGGTTTAGATCCCTCTGAAGGAGGGATAGTGTTATAATATGAATATTTTCAAACTTTTTTACTTACACTTCCATCGTTCAAAGTCATGTGACTGTGCACGTGACCATGGGAAACATCACATGACCAAGTCCAGACTATGACGTCATATGACATCATACCTCATGGTTACCATGATTCTTTAATCTCCGTCTTCTTCTCACACAGCCCATTTAATATTCTCACATGTATCATACCATACATAGTAATTTAGTACACGCACAGCTTGGTCCGTGCATCATCCCTGTACATATATAAAGTAGACACTTTGTGACTGGAATCCCCAGTCTAATCCACTTGTATTCTTCCTCCAACAAGTCATTGCCTTGACTATCTGGTCATTGTAGGCTTGGGAATAGTACAGATGACAACTCCTCACCTAATCCATTCAGCCAGGCTTCATGTAACCTGCAAGATAGCTCTGAGCCTTGTGGTGTAATTGGTTTTGCTGGTTATAACACTTGGATTAGACTATCATACACAACGCTCGGACTCCAGAGCTAAGGAGACTATTCTATACGTGGGCCCAGTGTTTAAGGGACAAAGAGTAGACCTCTGCTTGAAGGGGTAGAGTAAAACACTCTTGAAACGTTTGCATATATGCTTGTCCGGCGTCAGAAATAAGGATAAAGTTGCTACCAGGCATAGTGCACTAGCCCCCTTTCTGTAGTGGGTGTCAACTACAGCATACGCTGGTTCTACGATAGTGAACCCAGGTTCTCATGATCACCTGTAATGTCACGACTAACGAGGGTAGTATTCCCTTACACTGTAGTAAAGCATTTCCGGTTCCCCCCCCCCCAATTTTCACCATTTTGATCTTCAACGACCTCTTCTTTGATTCATTTGTAGGTGCCCTAGATTCAGGTTGCAAGATACCTGAAAGTAAGGCACTGAACCAAGGGCGCCGCACGTGCAAACAATATACAAGGGATCTGAAGAAGATTCGCCAACCTCATTCTCGTTACGCATTCGCCGTTAACAGCATCTCCTATTTCTGAACTTACCTCCGTCCTCTCTCTGAATTAAAACCAGTCCGATGATATGTTGCAAGTGGATCTCGATGAACTTGTCACAAGGCTCAAGGCCCTTGCCCTCGACAAAGAACGTGACTCTGTCACAAAAAAGATTGCTGATCCGGGCAACTGGAACAGTGACCGGACCACCTTCCATACATGGTGGATCAAGTTGCACCTGTGGATTTTGGCACAAAAGTGGAAATCCAACAAAATTCTAACCATCGCCGTCTTCTTGAGGTTAGAAGGGAAGGCTGAAGATTATGCCAGACTTTCCCTAGAATATTTCTTAAAGGAAGAAGACACAAAGGATCACGATGGCAATCGGCTGGGCGATAGGGCTTGGCCAGACTGGAACATGCTCCAAGCAAGCATAAGAAAACAGTTCCAGATCGACGTCATGGCCCATGAGGCCCTAAGGAAGCTGGAAGCATTCAAACAGAACAGTCACCCAATAGATGCTTTCCTTCAAAAGTTCGACATTCTCCAGAAAGAAGCAGAGATAGACGACCACCATGCAGCGACACTATTAAAAAGGGCTGTAGACTTCAAAATCTATGAAAAGTGTCGCATGAACACTCCTTCAAAGGAGCATGTCTACAGAGAACTGTTGGAAGCATACAGGCCCATAGGAAGGGCCTTTGAGCAAATGACCATAGAATGCAGACCGCCTAGATACATCCCGCAATCACATCCCCCCCCGCAAGGGCAACCCCCTCAACCTCCTCAACCACAGTTTATGGCTGTGGGCATGCAACTGGGCAGAGGCGCCCCAATGGAAATATCTGTCCAGCAGGCTGGACCATTGAAAGACACAAGGACCTGTTTTCATTGTGGGAAGCCTGGGCACATTAAGCCCAACTGTCTGATGAACCCCTTCTATTGACAGAGTCATCTGCCTCAAGCGAGGCAACAAGTAGTTTGGGACTGGAACCAAGGAGCCTATGTGGCTCAATATCAGGGAGAAAACGAGTATCCCATGTTTTTTAACCAGCCTCAGATTAACCAACATTATACTGGATGACCTCTCCCCCCTCCTCCTGTAGCTACAGCAGTACCAAATATAGCACAAGGCCAAGCTTACATCTCCAACGAAGCAGAAGCTTATTATCGGGATAAGTTCGAAGTTGAAGCCAAGGTGAGAGTGGCTGAGGCTTTAAAAGGCAACAGCCACTGATTGATGAGGGTGATCAGCGGCTCAGACATAGCTCGAACAATAGTTCTTCTTTAGTTAATTGTACAGAATCAGATTTCCCTATCTCAGACATTTCCTCTGTTTTACGTAACATTAATGAACAATCTGAAAGGGCATCTCACTTGAGCATGGCACCAGAGCAAAATAGTGTGCTTAATTCCCTTATAAAACAACAAAAAATATTGCATATTTATAAACCCTTCAAGGTCATACTTAACTGAGCATTGACGTTGTCATTCAGCAGAGAGTTATCGCTTGAGACCGTCATCACGTGCAAAGTTAATGACCAATGGGCGCGTTACTGATTCAAATCTCTCTTGGATTCAGGCATGTCACATACTTTTATTGACTCAGACTATGTTTTACATCATGGAATTCCCTACTATAATATTGCATGCCTGATTAAGATACATAATGCAGATGGATTGGAAGGAGCTATCAGACCTATCCATCACGCGGTAACACTGATCATGGAAGTGCAAGGACATTATGAAGTTATAGATGCTTACGTATCTAAATTAGGAACCCATCGCATGATCATCGGCTATGACTGGCTAGTCCATCATAATCCCGAGATCGACTGGGTTAACAAGACACTTAGTTTTCCTCATTGCACTTCTTTCTGTAAAGTAATGGGCCTTGGACCTATAGCTTCTCACAAACCTAAAATACATACTATAGAAGAAGGACTAAAAGAAAAAGTACTGCTAACTTATCACGAGTTTTTAGATGTTTTCTTGAAGAAAGAGTCCGAACGGATGCTGTTACGAAAACCTTGGGACCATGCAGTGGATCTCAAAGAAGACTTCATACCAAAGAAAGGAAAAGTTATCCCTCTTTCGGACGTCAAAATGGACAAAGTATGTGCATTCATAGACAAGGAACTCAAGAAGGGATATATCAAACCTTCAAAATCTCCTCAAACATCTCCAGTATTCTTTATTCCGAAAAAAGATGGTAAAAAACGAATGGTCATCAACTATAGATATTTAAATGAAGGCACTATAAAAAATTCTTATCCTCTTCCTCTGATTCCGCAGCTAATTGACAGGCTCAAGAATGCTGACATGTTTACAGCAATGGATCTCTGCTGGGGATATAACAATGTATGAATCAAGGAAGGAGACGAATGGAAAGGAGCCTTCGTAACACCTATCAGAGCATATGAGCTGACAGTAATGTATTTTGGAATGACTAATTCTCCCCCAACATTCCAACAGATGATGAATGACATATTTAATGACATGTATGCCATGGTGGTAATTTATATTGATGACTGTATGGTATTTACTTCAGGAAAAACCAAAGAAGAACACAAAGAAGTAGTCAAAGAAGTTCTTCATTGTCTACAAGAAAATGACTTGTATGTCAAGCCAAAAAAGTGTCATTTCTCAAAAGACAAGGTCGATTTCCTGGGTATGGTAGTATCTAAAAAGGGGGTAGAGATGCAGTCAAAGAAGGTTGCAGGGGTCCTGGATTGGCCCGTCCCTACAAGACTAAAGCAGCTCCAAGGATTCCTTGGTTTATGTAATTATTATAGATGATTCGTCAAAGGTTTTGCCGAGATCGCACGCCCCCTAAACGATCTTACCAAGAAAGATATGCTGTTTACGTGGGGTACCGATCAGCAAAAGGCATTCAAAACCTTAAAAAGAAAATTCACAGAAGCATCACTTCTCACATACCCAAATCGAGATCAAGAAGTACATGTGGAAACCAATGCTTCGGACATCGCAATGGGAGCTGTGCTCTCTACGTTATGTAAAGATGGTAATTGGCAACCTATTGCCTTCATCTCTCATTTTTTTGATAGCGCTGAGTGCAACTATCCTATTTACAATAAAGAATTACTTGCAGTGATTTGAGCGCTAGAAAAATGGCGCCACTATTTAATAGGTCAACCCAATTTCAAGATCTGGACAGATCACAAGAATCTCGAATATTGGAAGAAACCACAAACTCTTAGCAGAAGACAAGCACGCTGGCACGCGTTACTTCAAGAGTTTAACTATTCATTTGTTTATAAACCAGGGTCATCAAATGGTCGTGCAGATGCGCTATCTCGTAGACCGGATCATGGTGATGCAGTGCAGGACCACAATCAAAATATCACCGTACTTCCACCTTCAGTTTTTATTAATAATATTTTACTTTCTTCTTCATTCTATGAAAAACTACAAAAAGAATCTAAAAACATGAACATTGATGCTATAGACAATTTCCTCTTCTTTTCTGATATGAATATTTTCAAAAATGAAAACAATAAAGTTTTCGTACCACCTTCTTTACATACAGAACTCATAACTTTATGTCACGACTCTCCTATCGCTGGTCATGGAGGACACTCTAAAACCATACATACACTTTCTTGATACTTCTCGTGGCCTGGTGTTACAAAGGACATTAAAACATATGTAGATCACTGTCAGGTGTGCGCCCTCATGAAGGGTAAGCAAAAGGCACCAGCTGGCAAACTCATTCCTCTCCCCACTGCACAAAGACCGTGGGAAGATCTATCCATAGATTTCATTACTGGACTACCTATTTCAAACACTTTTACAGCTATCTGCGTAGTTGTTGATCGATTTTCAAAAGAAGTTGTTTTTATTCCTACATACGATACATGTTCCTCAAAGGACTTAGCTATCTTATTTAGAGATCATGTGTGGTGCACACACGGACTACCCTCCACACTCATTTCTGATAGAGGACCCCAATTCGTATCTGAGTTTATGCAAGAGCTTTGTAAGCTTCTTGGCATTAAACAAAAAATTTCCATGGCCTACCACCCCCAAATGGATGGCCAAACGGAGCATGTAAACAGAGATCTAGAACAATATCTCCATGCATACATAGGAAAGAAGCAGAATGAATGGGCCAACTGGCTAAAGATGGCACAATTCTCCCACAACAATACTGTCACTACAGCCACAGGAGATATTCCTTTCAATATTACTAGAAACTATGCACCACGCATGGGTTTCGAAGGAAAACTCTCAGGCTTTGCTCAGGAGATCGGCTGTAGCCATAAGGAGATAGAAGCAGCGCTGGAAGCTACACAAGAGAGGATGATCACCTCTTCCGACAAAAAATGATCAGAAGCACCAGAATATTCTATTGGTCAGCAAGTCTGGCTATCCACCAATAAATTAAAACTTCCGTACACGGCAAAGAAGTTAACCCAAAAATGGATCAGACCTTATAAGATTACCCAGGTCCTTCCCAACATGGTTACACTTCTACTTCCAAATCACGTTCACATTCATCCCACCATGAACATATCTTGCGTCAAACCTTATAGAGAAATGTTGCTGGGACAACCCAAATCTCAACCAGACACTATCGAGATAGATCAGGAAGGCGAAGAACAATTTGAAATTGACTTCATAGCCACATCTAGAATGAAAAATCAGAAGTTAGAATACTCAGTGCATTGGAAGAGTTACGATGAAACCAATTGTACATGGGAATCTAGCGATATCATCAATACTGCACTGGATGCAATAGCAGAATTCCATAAATGAAACCCATTCGCACCATGCAAACTCCACGGTTTATCTGCATCTTCCTTCGCTTCACTTTTCGCTCCTTATGAAAACTTCACCGAAATCGAGAAAACACTGACTCACCTGGAATTCGAGTCCTAAAAAGGGGGTAATGTTATAATATGAATATTTTCAAACTTTTTTACTTACACTTCCATCATTCAAAGTCACGTGACTGTGCATGTGACCATGGGAAACATCACATGACCAAGTCCAGACTATGACATCATATGACATCATACCTCATGGTTACCACGATTCTTTAATCTCCGTCTTCTTCTCACACAGTCCATTTAATATTCTCACATGTATCATATCATACATAGTAATTTAGTACACACACAGCTTGGTCCGTGCATCATCCCTGTACATATATAAAGTAGACACTTTGCGATTGGAATCCCCAGTCTAATCCACTTGTATTCTTCCTCCAACAAGTCATTGCCTTGACTATCTGGTCATTGTAGGCTTGGGAATAGTACAGATGACAACTCCTCACCTGATCCGTTCAGCCAGGCTTTGTGTAACCTGCGAGATAGCTCTGAGCCTTGTGGTGTAATTGGTTTTGCCGGTTATAACAGATAGCCTTTGCACATAGAAAAGAGACCAATGTGTTTTCCCCTTCCTGCACTAGACGTTCGACATCCTCTTCTGAAGGAGAGGGCAAATGAGGGATAGGGGCAGGAGGTGGTGTTGGTTCCCTTGGGGGGGCAGAAGGCTGTGATTGACTGGTTAATTTCTTCCAGTCAGTGATCCATTTGATCTCCTTTAGTTGGTGAGTTGGATTTCTCTGTTCACCATAGATGTTGCCAGGCCATTTGGGAGGTTGGCGAATTCGCTCAGACTTTTTGGGCAAGGCAGGTGGTGCATCTAGTTGTGGCACTCGCTTAGGAGGAGTATAAGGAGGAGGTGGGGGCGAAGCTGGAGGCATTCGCTCTCACTGATCACAGAGGTTTGATTGTATAGGTTCTGGCGAAGGGATTTGCACAGGAGCCAATTGTCTTGCCCGAGGGGCATCATGAGGGAAATCCACTGGTGGATTGTGTGGGTGAGGTTGATGTGGAGTGTCACTTATAGGCCTATGAGGCGGAGCCTTGTCACACTTAGGGAATAGGTTCTCATCAAAAATAGCATGGGCATACACATGCAGTGAATTATCTGGTCACATGAACAAGAAATTCTTGTCATTATTAGGGGCGATGCCCAGGTAGACCATTAGTTGTGATTTGGGCTGTAACTTTCTGCCACATGTATCCACTGGTAGGTGGACATATGCACTGCATCCGAAGATGCATAGATGAGAGATGATTGGAGGAACTTTATATAAAAGCTCATAGGGTGTCCTCCATTGTAAACCCTGTTTGGAAGTGTGGTTGTAAATGTGTGCCACATGCATTAGAGCAAACTTCCAATAAGAAGGAGATAGGCAAGCATGAAGACACATTGTGTTATGGTTATCGAGTTAACCTAACATCTGTTAACCTAACCCTAGCAGTTATTGGTTAAATGGTTCTACTAACCTAACCCCTGAGGTTACCTTGATGACATCATGAACACATGTTGTACCTGACAACATACATCAGTGCCTGACACTGCCATGACACAGCCTTGTTGCTGCCACATGTCTAGTGCATGTCCTCACTATCACCACTGATTCCCATAGCCACACCTCGAGGCTATACACATGCCCTATCTGTATCCCTTATCATCACTACCTTATGGCCCGGACCTTACCCAATATCATATATCTCCATGGATACCAAGGCTATATTTAATGTCCATCCATGGCTATGCATTGCTGTACTGATACATGCTGCTACCTCATGTATTACCTCTAGATCTACCATATATAGATACAAACACCAGTAGAGTATATAAACCCCCAAGTTACCAGCCAACTCTCCCCATCTTTATTCTCTTGTCGTTTCCCCATGTAACATCTCTACTAGAACACTGCTATAGATAGGCCTTGATGGTCTTGTCTCTGTTCTCATCCTCGTTCAGTCCATTCCACAATCATCAGTTGCATGGTCGTTTTACATTGCCTGAGCCTTGTCCATCAAGGTTCGAATGAATCGTTCAGCACGACCATTCTGCTGAGGGGTGTGCAGCACAGACTCATAGACACAAATGCTGTGGTCATGCATCAATTGCCCAAAGGCTTTTGATTTGTATTCTCCCTCTGAATCAGACATCCAACCCATTATTTTCATATTATGCTAGGTGGAGACATACTTGATGAAGTCTTTAGTGGCTGATAAGGCCTGATCCTTAGAGCGGAGGTATTGAGCCCAGCCCATGGAGGTATAGTCATCATAGAAGACTATGGCATATTTATGCTGATGATATGATTTGACCTCAAAAGATTTGAGATCTGAGTGTATCAGCTTGAATGGTTTAGTTGCACACATTTTGTTTGATGGAAACAGGCAATTGGTTTGTTTTCCTAGCTGACAGCTGGGGCAGACAGGTTCTGTTGAGGGTATCTGCATATCAGGGCAGTCCTTGGTATGTTTTCACGCAGCTCTTAGTACATTCTTTGAGGGGTGCCCAAGGCGGCGATGGAGTAAATCATAGTTGAGTGCAATCATGTCTATATTCATGATACTCAATGATTGGACAACTGGTGCCTGGGTCTAATACATTGTGTCCAATCTCTGGTGATGAAAAGATATGGGTACCTTTCGAGTACACTTGTCACTGATGTCAATCAGATTGTCATGACTAGTAATGGACAAACAAGGATCTTTGAGTAAAGTACCCAGGGAGATCAACTTCAAGGTGATATTAGGCATGTAGATAGTTGGCGATAGTTGCACAACATTGCCTTTATACTGTACTAAGACAGTACCTTGTCCAAGAATTGGAGCTTTGCCACTAGCAGTTTGTGTGTGATGGAGAGTGGAGAACTCTTGGTACTTGATGAAGTTGTTCTTGTCACCAGTGAAATGGGATGATGCTCCTGAGTCTAGGAGCCACATTTCTGACATTTAGTCATCATGCTCATGTGCTTTCTCTTTTCCTTTACCTGAATGGTTGTATTTCTCACATGAGTCACACAGGGTGCGAGTGTGTGAAGTAGATATATTGGGGATGTCTATTGCATCACTATCTACTACAGAGGGGAGAATATAGTCTATATACTATGGTGAATAAGGAATTCACTCATCAGTCTCTGTGAAATGAGTAAGGAGAGTGGATGTACTCTGCATCATTGCCACTGGGAAGGTCGAAGTAGTCCTTGTAGGACATTTCAAACTCTTCTTCAACAATTGGAACCTCTGATCCCATGGACATGTAGTTCTCTGAGTCCACCACATACACCTGTTCCTCTTGGATGATGTCTTTGAGATGCTTGAGGAGGGTGTGTGAGCTGGTTGCTGTGCTTGGTGGGTCATCCTGTATGAAGGAGGCAACTGAAACACCAAGCTCACTAGGAGATGATGTATCTGGACAAGGGCTGCTATTGCTAGGGACAATAGAGACCTTAGGACCACAGCAGGTATGAGTGAGGATGGGACAGTCCTCAACCTCAATCATATTGCCTGGGACAAAGATTGTTCCCTGGTAGCGAGTGATCACTCATTCTCTAGCATGAAATGTATAGAGAGTGGTGCAGGTAATCGGATGTAGTGGTGGCATGAAAATGCTCAGCACACTATCTGAAGCTCATAACCTGTTGGAAGCATGCATGTAGCACAGTACTATCTGTCTTACCTGTGGTGGTGTCAAACAATGGTGACGGTTGTAGGTCAAGAGTGATCTGATTAGAACTCAGTCAAGTGCTGAGTTTTATACTACAGCATGTGAACTATTAGTCTAATATGGTATACTACACTTTTGTTCAACACTCCATGCCTCATTTGCCATTATCATAGCTTCGAGAAGGTCTGTCTTGTAGATCTTGCATTCACTGGCCTCATCCAGATTGATTGCTCACTTATTAAAGTTATGGTGGTACAAGGCCTTGAAGCATCAGATGATGCCAGCATCACAGGGTTGGATGAATGCTGTCATGTTTGGCTCAAAATATTGAAGCTGAATGTTTGATGGTTCATATGATATGAAGTGCCCAGAGAAATTGTCAACCAATAAAATAATGTTCCAGTTTTCTCACTTTATCTTAATGTTGAGCTTCTTCACCCACCTGGCAACACAATTGTTAGTGAACCAAACATAGGCCTGGGCTAAATGATCTTGCTCCTCGAAAAGCTCTGAGGTCATCCAGGCCTTCTTGTTGTTATGATAATAAAATCCACATTCCTCAGGGGTTTTCTTTTTAAAGCATTGTGGCTTGGCTGCCTTGCCAACAAAAAACAGATCAAGTTTCTCACTGCTGTCTGCATTGCATGCAACTGCAATGGTAATTTGGAATTTTTCTTTTTTTTTACCACTCATTTGCTTCATAGCAAGGTGTTATGATAATAACACCACTTCCTAACTTCTACACCTTTACCTTACACCTTACAAACACTTTCTACGATAATACATCACGTGACTATTACGTAATCCTTAGCACGTGACCGTGGGAATCATCACATGATTCATCACATGACTAGTCCAGACTATGACATCGTACCCACGTCATACCTCATGTGAACCACACTACATTAATCTCTGCCTTTTTCCATTCTATGCCTTCCTTCTTACTCTATGCTTCTCTTCTCATAAGATCGCATCGACGATCATATCTCTTTATCTTATTACGAGAACCATCTACAATCTCTTATCTCCAATCACCTCACTTCTTTAATCTCCGTCTTCATTCCCACAAGATCGTATCTTGGTTCCCTTCTTTAATATTCTCACGAGATTGGATCTATCTTCATATCCGCTCTCTTCCATTCTCTCATCTCGCCTATTTAATATTCTCACGAATCCTGACCTCACCGAAGACACGACTACTTAATATCCGTCGTCTTCCTGTGAGAACATTCCCATAGACATTAACCTATATATAGTAGATTAGTACACGCACAGCTTGGTCTGTACACAATCATGTAAACTATATAAGTAGACAGCTGACGACTAGGTACCCCCAGTCTAATCCACTTTTGTCTTGGTTGTTCGCTACTCCTGGCAATTGTGCTCCTTGGCGCATACCTTCACAACAAGTCATTGCTCTTGCCTGCCCGGCCAGTAACATGGTTCGACTG
>JBBPSW010000261.1:3445-13994 GCA_038093775.1 Butyriboletus pseudospeciosus | reverse complement strand
TCCTCACCACGGCATATCAAGATGGGAATCATATAAACTTGCGTTATTCGGAGAATGGGGATATCACAGACAGTGGTGACGGTAATACGGTCGTGGAATGTTTCAGGTGTGGGGGGTGGGAATGGACACCTGTTCGTCGCAATTTTTACTGTTTGCCCAGCACTGAGTACTGATGCCTTCAAGGACGAGACAGACTCGGACGCGCATTTGCTGTGCGCAGATGGTACTATCTTCGAAATAGGGAAGGGTGGCCGAGCTACTTGCAGGGCTGCACCAGGAACAGTTATGACTCCAAGAAATTTCTATGTCCACGTCTGAAGTTGCTTTATTGTGCTACATGTATGAAGGCCGCTGATATCGGAATCACAAGGTATATAGAGGAGTCAATCCAAGACTTTGAGAACGGCCTCGCTAGCTTCCTTATGGCATTGCTCAATAGATTGGTTACTATTAATCTGCAAACGATGGTCAGGGTGCCGTATGTAGTAGACTTGGACCTATACCTTGATAACCTTGCCTTGGTTTTCGTAGTACTGAATGACAGGGTGGACAAACTCGTCGTGAGTCTCTAAATGATCAAATTTTAATCGATTTTGGGGTGTTAAGGGAGAAAAAAAGGTTCACGGAAGCGTTTCTTGAGACTTTCAATGTTGTCGTCTTCACGCCCGCTTGTTTTCCCCCGTTCCAAGATACGCCGTATCATCACTTCTTGATCCGCCTCAAAGACCAACACTTGGGATGGAGAACAGACCTTCCGAGGCCGAATCAGGATTCGAAAAGCAAAAAAGATGGGTCATACAAGGCATACCGTTTCGTCGAACGTCAAAGCTTGATCCATTTTACGCGGGAAACCATCAACGAGGAAACGCCCTTTGCCATCTGTCCACCCGGGACCTGATCGTGTCTGGAGCTCTGCAGACATAGCGATCTCCAGAAGCTTGATGGTAACCTCCTTCGGGACGATGGTGCCCCCACGGATGCAAGTCCGGATCATGTTCCCGTACTGAGAACCTTCCCGGTCCTGCTCGGCACGCAAGAGATCACCGGCTACGAGCCAACCGCACAGATCAGCGCGAGCATAGACTGAATGCGAGACGATGGTTCACCTGATAGATGCTTGAAATTGAAGTCTTCTACGAGCCTACTGCACTGAGTTCCTTTGCCTACATCGATGTTAGATTATGGGAATTCTAGCGTTACAGCAACTCGCCTGCACCGGGACCCCCGAGCACATATATCACGGTGACTTTCTTCGAGTCAAATGCTGGTTGCGTAACACCATCCACAGTTGGTGCCATTATTACTGATCAGAAGCGGCGTGTTCTAATGCGCGTCCTGGCGATGATGTTGTCGGGGCGGAACAAGGGGGTGAGCGTGCTGCAGAGGTTGCTTTGAAGCTGGATGCGTTTCTTCTCTGTGCTTCACGACAAAGTAAAAGGTTACACCAGACGCGAGGAATAATCCGAGGAAGAGAAACGGATTGGGACCTTTGCGAGCAGGTGTAAAAAGTGGCATGCGGAGCACAGCTTCCTCGCTGCCACTGAATTCACATTTGGTTTTCGATCCACATACCATTTCCCGTCTCCCGTCGACACCAGTCTCAGTCATCCCCACAGAACGAAAAGGTGTCAGCCCTCATGGACGGTGGTGTCATCAGAATAGTTCATGGATCAGACGTGTATGTGGTACGGTCGTGCTACCACGAGGACGGGCACGACTTATTGGCCTTTGGAGGTGAGCATTCTGTCGAGGTCTACCAGATAGTCAGCAAGATTTCTTTATTCTTCCGCCTCCTCTATCATTAAACTTATTTTCTAGAGTACAACATCTGCCAAGAGATTAGCTTCTTTCCACGTTGGGACTAGAGTGACTGCGTTAGCCTGGTCGCCTCGTACACTCTCACCTAGCAGTAGCGATGGTTGGCTCATTGAGTTCGTTCTCACAGTGCATCTAAAGTGCAGGAATTTTGATGTCTGATATGCAGGATTGCGGCAGCTGGCATAGACTTTGGTCTGCACCTATTGACAAAGTCTGCCTCGTCCGGCGAGTACATATTTCCTTTTGGTGGAGGCCTGAGCGGGCACCACGGTAAAGTAAATGATATGTGCTTTTGTGGCGGCCACGATCAGGACTATGCACGCTACGTGGCCTCCGTGTCCGGTATGTGACCTCAAGCTTTGGAAATTCGCTCGCTCATTGGCTTTAGATGACAAGATGCTCATGGTATGGGATCTCCAACCAACTCTCAACATCTCTTCCGGAGTTCCTTCTCCAGATACTTCCGGTCAGAACGCTGCTTCTCCACCTAACCCTCGACCTCAGCCAACTGCCTATGTCATCGCTTTCCCACACCCTCTAATAACCGTCAATTCACATCCTGGGAGTAGCAAGGAATTCCTCGTTTCTGATTACCGCGGTTCCGTCTTTCTTACGGATTGGCGAACTGATCCTGCCCTGACTGAACAAGGAAGTTGGAGACATTCCACATTGGTCGAGTTCGTTGAGCCACATGCTCTGAGAGACTCTCTTCTGGGAAAATCGTCCCAGAGCATGGGCTTCGCCGCATGGCGCCGTGATAATGCTGACATGTATGTGCATGGCTCCCGAAAAAATGGTACTTGTGACAGAACATTGGCCTACAGTGTGGGGGCAAGCTACGGATCGCGTTTCGTCGTTTGGGACATGTCAAAATTACGGGGCGGCAAGCCTATACACACGGGGGTTAGTTTCCAGGATGGAGGGCATACTTTCCGGTATGTATGTTCCCTCCATATCAACAGGACCGCACGTCGTTTAGCCCCGTATAACAGGTGGTGTCCGACAAATCCGGATTACTTTGCAATTGCCGCCCACTCCGTCAAAAAGGGGGCAGTTCTCCATGTCCATAACATTGGCTATGTACATGCACAACCTAGCGTCATTAACGTAGCTCCTCGCCCACATCGCATTCGAGATTTCGATTTCATGGCTCTGCGTGGTCAACCATTGCTTGCTATCGCTTTTGGTAAACAAGTCGTAGTGTTCTCTATCGGTGACGAGTAGCAGAACGTGATCATAAAGAAAATACAAAGCATGTGTCATAGTCGGTTGCTCATAAGATGGAGTACAGCTGAAATTCTACGAAGACAAACGAGATAACAGAAGCAGTCATTGCTAGCTTCCGACGAAACTGGCCTGGCCAAGCGGTTGTGAGGGTCCATAAGGATACTGTGTATAGTGGGTGGTCAAGCCGTCGCTATACGTGGCATTGCGCAGACCGGCATTCGTCGTCAGTACATGATGTTCCTCTCCGCCGAATCCAAGATCAAACAACATGGTGCGATAGTAGTGGTGATCTGCTGATGTATACTCATTGATTGGTGGGCCCATCGGGGGTGGATAAGTAATAGGTCCACTCCGTGCCGGGAGACCATAGATAAACCCGCTTGCATTTGCCGGATAACCCTCTTGGGGACTCGTGATGGAATAGTTGGCATGATGAGATGTCAGATTCCGAGTGCCCCCTTGTGGGGAGGGTGTTGTCTGCAATGGTGATGCTTGCTCCCCTGACAGTTGCTGTCAGCAGTAGCCAAGCGCAAGGTCACGGGAAACCATACTTTGGGTGGAAAGGTCGAGAGTAGTATCGTGATGGGATCGATCCCTCGTAACACTCGGACGAGTACGGTGCATATGAATGAGGTGCCACAAGAAACGAGCATGATAGGCTGCAAACGACGCCGTGGGCGAAAAATGGGAAGCTTCGTTGTAGGCTTCAGCTGTCCTTATTATGGTTGTGTGAATTTCGCGAGCCGCACCCTCAGGCAACTCGGATTGCAAGCCTGGATTCGCATCTGAGCTCCGCAATAACTGACGAGCGGTGAATGATAGTTTTGACTCGCTAAATTTGAAGTATCGTACCTTCAAAAGGAAGATTGCAGAGTAGGCGGTCATCACTGTTGTGGTTTCTTGGCCATATCTCTGGAAGGTGAAAGGGTATAATAGGTAAATGCAGGAGAGTATTTATACGTACCAGCACACCAAGATCTCGAAAATCCTTCGAGGCAATTTGAAGAACGCTGAGTGCATTCTCGTAGCATGCGGATAGTGCGCGTAGGTGACAATTCGACCGGTTTTCCTAAAATGTCGTCATGACTAGAAAAGAACAACGCCAAGAAAACTATTCACTAGAGCAGCATCGGCTTGTACACCAAAGCTGTTCAGGAAGAGGCTCGAATATAAGCAGAAAAGGCTGAGAAATGAGAAATGAAACGATTCCCCGTTTGCTACCGAAAGGATCAACAAAGACAGCCTAGCGGAGTGTTGTCACTCACCTCTCCGCATCTCATGCTCCCATTTTGTTGTCCACTGTGATAACTTCGCATTTGCATTTTTAAGTGCCATGTCAATGTTGATGTGACCACTGCCACCATCAACTAGACTCCGATTAGTGTGTAGCATGTCAGTGGTCTCGGCCTAGACGACATGCTTTAGTTCCCAGCAGATAGGTAAGTGGAACGCACTCACCGCAATTCTCCGTAATTGTATGAATGCGGCGACAATAACGTCCTCACATCGTAGCGGAGGACCACACCGTTCATGCCAAGTGTCCGCATGTCTGATAAAGTCGTCCTGCACCCAAGCAGGTGAAACACTGAAGGGTTATCCAAGTTTACGTTAGCTACCTCGGGAAGCATCCAATGACGCCCGGTTTGCATGCTGAGGCTCCGATCGTGAACAAATAGTACAAGATAAGTTCTCTCGCGATTCCGTCGCTCAAGTAGCTGAAATTCCGTTTCGTTCGTAGGTGGCTTCGCCACAAAGCGATTCAGACCAAGTTCTACAGCCATCCGGCACGCCTGTCGATCATGTCAATGACTAGGGAGCTGTTCCAAGAGCCTCTCGCACTTACGTAGCCAATGTACATCCATGTGCGCTAGGAGCATGTCAGGAAGGACACTTGAATGACATCGAGGTATCTCCACGTACATTATCATCTTGCTCTCTCCAGTACGTTAAGCACGCAAAAGCCTGTACCACTTCAACTCGTTTCCACCCCTCAGCGAACGCACGGACAGCTAATTCATGTGCGAGGTGGAGACACTCTTTGTAAAGGCTTGGCTCAAAAAATTTACAGCCAGCAGCGATGAGCGTGGTAAACAAAAGGGGGCACTTCGACCGCACATAATTGACTGAGTGTAACTGTGGATCGAATAAATTGATAAATGGGTTGAGGCGTAAAAAGATGGCATCGAAGAGCATCTTAGCCTTGTCCTCTGATATAAGGCCAGCTGTGATCGGATCTTGAGATCCAGCTGGAAGAGGAGCGGGTCGTACCAATTGAAGGCCATCCAGATCACTCTGAGACATCTGTGGTGTAACAGTAGGATAAGGTGATTTGTGTTCGGGGTTGAGAATGGTACGGAAAAAGGAATTTTCTCTGCGGATGAGTTTCGCGGGAAACTTTTCATCCCCACGGTCTTCTTCGTCGTCACCATCCGAGGGTCGATTTCCAGAGGCTAAACGCCGCGTGGCAAAAGCTTGATGTAAGTCGAGCACGAACAAGCGAGCTTGAATCATTACCTGAGGCGCTGTATTGATCCATTGGTCGGATCATGGTGCCAAATTGTGTCTCTGCTTGGGAAGACTGGGAGTCGACAGCAGGGAAAACAGAGGACATGGATGTCTCGTTAGCTTGCTTGAGTTTTGCGGTGTTTAACCCCTTCTCCAGACGTCGGAGCATCTTCGATGCCTCCGATAATCTGGAATAAGACGCATTAGAAGGATCGAAAATGTCCAGGTTAAGATGATTTTATCATACTTTGACCCGGGTTTGCGACCGCGGCGATGTTTCTCGAATATGCATCTGGAGTGGTGTTAGACATGACATCTATCAAGTAGCATCGCATTATTTGCCACATACTCAGCGTTGGTCCTCTTACACCTCTGGCACGGCTTCTGGCCATCCTCGGCTCCAACACACTTCATCTGACTTGCAGTGAATCAGAGAGTGCGAACAGAAAACGATGAGCCTACTTTAGCCGCGCGACATACTGTGCAGGCTCTAGGGTTCCTTACGACAGGTGCTTTCGAGCTGTGTGAGATGTAGTAAGCCGGTGGGAGGGCATAGTGAGTCCCCCACATACGCGAATTTCGAGGACTGTATTTCCACAACCTCTGCGGAGGCCTGCATTATGTCTAGACCCCAAAACTCTGGGTGAGCACGGTTATCAACGTTACGGTGACTCGGCGTCAGTTTATCGACCGGGGAAGGTCGGTTAATTAAGGGTTAAGATGAAGATGAGTCAAAGACAGCGTCAGAAGTGATTAGAACTCCCGATACGAATAGGACTTCTAAGAGAAAAAAAGTACGACGCGGATATCAGAGAGCAGAGTAACAGAGCGACCTTTGATGTCGATGAAGGAGCGAAAGAACGGGGATGGGATGTAGTAGTGGGATTTGTTGCAAATAAAGCCGGGCGGCAAAACGAACATAGGTTGCCGAGCTCGGCAATCACTTGATTGTCCGACTTCAAACCGCTCAATCCCTAATCGGGAGAGGCGATGCCTTGGTTGTACCTCGTGAAATTAATACAGCAAGGCGTCTTCACAAAAATAATGGCATGCGTGGACAACATGGTCAATGATTGCGTGAAGGCGGTACGTCCTCGTGACTGCGCAGCAGGCGCAATCATTGCATTGATCCAAATTTGATGTTCTTGAGTGACCGTTGCACACGAGTCAAAGATATGTCTCGTTTCAGTCCCACACTATTCGCAGATCCGGGCCGGGGAATATCCGAAAGGTGTGGAAAACGTTCAATCCATGTCAATATACGTCGACACATTGCAATTCTGTGCATAGTACCGCCACCGCTTTGAATATCTACACTGGTTGCCCTTCATAAAGAGGGTAACACAAGTACTTGCATTAAAGCGCACGGGGTCAATGGGTAATCCAAAAACTCTTGTCATCGCAACGAGGCGAGGTATCGCTACAAAGCGTGTCAAACTCTAAAGTGAAACATTGAGTGATTTTCCCTCACAGTTTCAGCATCTGCTACAGCAGCTTTGAAGCGAACAACCTCCCTCCAGCATTCCAGAGGCGTCGTTAGATTCATTCTAGATGTCATTAGTCTAACATACAACCCAACGCAAAGCATCATACGCACTTATAACAAGATGCAATTGCCTCACCCGTCTCCTTGACGGAAGGAAAATCACCTAGTTGGCGCCGTGTTTGGAACCTATCAACCTTCTCCCTGATTTCCTCCAAGTCACCGATTAGCGAGACACCGGTTTTCAGACCACCGTGAGTACCGCCATCTTCGACCATACTCATTTCCCGATCTAGGTTCTCCTTCTCCAAAGCATGGTGAATTTCGAGTTGGACCGTCTCCTCCTCAGCGCGCAAAGCCGTTAATTCGTGCTGTATTCTTTCCCGTACGTGGGAATCTGTCGCAAATTGTCGTTCGGGCATGGTCACTTCAGATGCGAGGCGTGCAGAGAGGTTGTTCACCACATCCGGTGAAATCTGAACATGTAAATGGTCTGCAAACCCAGTGAAGCAGAAACCGACATACATCTATTGGTATTTCTGGGTGGAACACCTTCGGGCGTGTATCAGGCTTGGACTGGCTTGCACCCATTTCCGTCCGACGACTCACTCGCAGGGCGGAACGACACGGCAACATTAAATTGGTGTTGTTTATTTGGTTATCTCACGTGCCGCTGCTCTATACACCCTGAGGTCCAGAAATCGTTATCATTTGGTAAAGTACATTTGTCCTATCCTTGTACATGTTGAGTGTGATATTTGTGACCATATTCAAGGAGCCTACGACTTGCACGTCAGGTTGTTAAATTGTAGTGGCATTTAGGCTGTACGTTACCAGTCAGGCTCAATTTCGGTGATCACTTTAATTCTGCGTTGGGTCATATTAACAAACCAACCATCCCATTCCACAAAAGGTCTTACTGAGTCTTTTTGGTCTCTTCTAGCTCGTGGAAAACTACCCACCCGGTACGCGGCTTCCGGGTGAATAGCACGGACGTCGGATGAACATGTAGAGTCTGCAGAAAGTGAGGAATTCATAACTGCTGATAAGGAATCCACGCACTTGGTCATTTTGAACCGAGCGATATGTGCCATCTGCCATCCATCGAGCCGCACTTCGCCAGTATCCACTTACAAGGCACTGCCGCAGCCGTTTGGCATCTCCCTCACAACTCTGTTTTGGGAGATCAAAGCGCATCATGTACTTGCTAAGTTGTGAGCGGATGGACACCGCTCTAGACATCGCCCGAAAGTTTAGCGCATGAGCCTTGCACCAGGATGATGAGCGCCCATATCTTGTGAATGCATTGTATGCTGTCATTGATAAGTACCCCCGCAGCACACACAAACTACTTGCACACCATTCAAGAGTGTCAGATGATCCTTCACATACAGTAAGCAATAATTAGTAGATGCGAAATATGGCATACTTGCCCCTTCTTCGGCAGTAAATTTCCGCCTTTCAAGTTCGGCGAGAGCGTCGGGTGCTTTGTCTGGTACGACAAACACATCCTATATCCGATATGATCACTAAGTAAGCTCGACGGCAAGTTATCTACACACCTGGACGGAGATCATTGCCGCGATCGTCAAGATCTCATCCCCACAAGAAAACTCTTTGGAACTAAACAACTGGGGCAAGAGCTCAGATGCGGCCAAACAAGTAGGGTCAGCATTTACCATACGGGCAATACGGAGTTCCATGGGGCACTCGGCAACTCGCTGGCCCATGACAGTTAGTCGTCCATCCTCTCCGATCATCCCAGCTGTAACCAGACCCTCCAGTGCACGCAGGATGCCTTCAGCAGGTGGAACAGAGATCCATTCAAATTTCATTAGGTCGTCGATCCCAAGGGACTTGAGCTGGAGAATGGGTGTGGTCATGTCTGTACGAGTAATCTCTGGAGGAGTGGTCGCTGGAAGTGATGCTAGGCAAGATTCAGGATATAACCTATAGCAGATGCCGGGTGATGTGCGACCGGCACGACCGGCTCTCTGCGTAGCTGATGCCAACGAAACAGGAACGGTAGCGACAGAAGAGAGGTAAGATGATGGGTTGTAAGACCTTATCTATAACAATGTTGACCAACACATTTATCTTGGACGGACGGAACATACCTTAACAAATCCACAATCCACCACAAATTTTACCCCGTCAATCGTAACACTTGCCTAGTGGAGCGCGTAAATAATTGCACTTCAGCATCGAATAAGGAGTGTACTTCGGCAATATTAGTTGCGGCAACCACCTTGCGGGAATTTGGATGTGTGCGACTGAACACTTTAAGTTGTTCTTCTGTATTCAGACCCGAGTGCAGCGCTAGCGGGATAATTTGTGGGGCCCCAGGCGGTAAACTGAATGCGAAGGACTGTCAGCTCCAGGGAAATCTGGACAGGTTGACTCCACACGTAGGTATGAGTTCTGATATTCCCTCCAGAAACCGTTCGATGTCTTCCCGACCCGTCAGAAATACGAGAATATCACCAGCTACGTGCTTGCCTCCCCCCTTTTTGAGTGACAAGCCGCGCACAGATTATGGACTACTGGGCGCACCTGCAGGTTAATTTTCCAGGTCACCTCGATAGCCATTTTGATATAGTCGGTGATAGGTTCTTCCAGATAGGCGATTTCTACTGGGTACATCCTTCCCTCTAGGCTGATAATAGTGGCTTCTTCCAAAGAAGTCCCTGAGCAAAAGTAGTCATGGAAAGACATAGCGTCAAGTGTGGCGGAGGAAACAATTATGCGAAGAGAAGGCCGTTTGCGTCTAATCCTACCATGGGTTTATCTCAGCAAACAGTAAATGGTTTAAGTGAGGCTCCTAGACTTTTTCAGAACGCCAAGCAACAGATCAGTGTAAAGGCTCCGCTCGTGAGCTTCGTCAATCTGCAGAAGAACGTATTAGGGAAGAAACGATCAAGTTCATCGTCGTGTCCTTGCCATAATAACACTATAACGTGATAATAGGGGGTCGAGAAGGACCTCCCGAAAGAGCATTCCGTCTGTCAAGTAGCGTATCCGGGTCTTAGCTTTATCGCTCACGTCCTCAAATCGGATGGTATATCCAACCTAGTCATACATAGTATCCGTGAGTACTCGTTTATGTGGACAATCGTCCATTCGTACCTCTTCTCCAAGGACCGTTCCCACTTCGGCAGCCACACGAGCAGCAACTGAGGTTGCAGCGACTCTTCGAGGTTGCGTGCAGGCTATCACATTACCTTCAGCAGCCCATCCAGCTTCCAATAGGTATTGGGGAAGTTCTTGGGAGAAGTAAGTTTGTGCGGCCGCATAATACACTCAACATACGCGTAGTTTTTCCGGAGCCAGTTTGCCCAACTACAATAGTGATTGGATACCGTTCGATGCAGTATAGGAGCCTGTCGCCTGAAAGCACTGAACTTGAGAAACATTCCCAAAAAATGCGGGTACCCACGGTATTTTGCAATGGGAAGGCGTTCACGTTGGACCTGAAGCGGAAGAGAGCCGTCCGATGGCGCAGATGGGATAACACTT
>JBBPSW010000260.1:0-14017 GCA_038093775.1 Butyriboletus pseudospeciosus | reverse complement strand
GTTTATATATGTTGTCTGACACTAAGTTACATAATGGTGACATAATAGAAGCCTTACCAAATGTATGTAATCATATTACAGCATGCTAGAATCCAATATATGTAATCAAAACTTAGAGTCAAAAAACGATCCAAATGAGTCATTGTGTTGAAATGGCTGCCAGTTCATCAATTCTTATTCATATGTCTTAAAACATTAATGGATAGAAAGCCAAGAGTCGGTGCTTTATTCCATACACCTATATGTTAGGGTAAGGATTAGGGGTTATTGGGGAATAATGTGTTTAGTGAAAGATAATCAAACATGTGAACAATTTTTCGAGCCACTGTTGTTATGACCAGTAGGGATCTACCAAACCAAAACCACAAGGCTCAAACTATCTTGCAGGTTACACGAATCCTGGCTGAGCGGATCAGGTGAGGAGTCATTGTCTGTACTACTGCCAAGCCTACAATGATCAGACGATCAAGGCAATGACTTGTTGGAGCAGGAATACAAGTGGATTAGACTGGGGATTCCAGTCGCAAAGTGTCTACCTTATATATGTACAGGGATGATGCACGGACCAAGCTGTGTGTGTACTAAATTACTATGTATAGTAGTATATGTGTGGGAATATTAAAAGGGCTGTGTGAGAAGAAGATGAAGATTAAAGAGTTGTGGTAACCATGAGGTATGATGTCATATGACATCATATTCTGGACTTGGGTCATGTGATGTTTCCCATGGTCATGTGCACAGTCACGTGACTTAGATGAAGAAAAGTGCGAAGTAAAAAAGTTTGAAAATATTCTTATTATAACATTACCCCCTTTTTAGGACTCAAATTCCAGGCAAGTCAATGTTTTCTCGATTTTGGTGAAGTTTTCATAAGGAGCAAAAAGTGAAGCGAAGGAAGATGTGGATAATCCGCGGAGTTTGCGTGGTGCGGATGGGTTACGTTTGTGGAATTCTGCTATTGCATCCGGTGCAGTGTTGATTATGTCACTAGATTCCCATGTACGATCTGTTTCATCGTAACCCTTCCAATGCACTAAATATTCTAGTTTCTGATTTTTCATTCTAGATGCAGCTATGAAGTCAATTTCAAATTGTTCTTCGCCTTCCTGATCTATCTCTATAGTGTCTGGTTGAGATTTAGGCTGTCCAGGCAGCGTTTCTCTATATGGTTTGATGCAAGATATGTTCACAGTAGGATGAATGTGAACATGATTTGGAAGTTGAAGTGTAACCGCATTTGGGAGGACATGAGTGATTTTATATGGTCCGATCCACTTTTGGGTTAACTTCTTTGCCATGTACGGAAGTTTTAATTTATCAGTTGATAACCAGACCTGCTGGCCAATAGAATATTCTGGTGCTTCTGATCGTTTTTTATCAGAAGAGGCGATTATCCTCTTGCGTGTAGCTTCCAGTGCTGCTTCTATCTCCTTATGGCTTCAGCCAATCTCCTGCACAAAACCTGAGAGTTTCCCTTTGAAACCCATGCATGGTGCATAGTTTCTAGTGATGTTGAAGGGAATTTCTCCTGTGGTGGTCGTTACGGTATTGTTGTGGGAGAATTGTGCCATCTTTAGCCAGTCGGCCCATTCATTTTGTTTCTTTCTGACATATGTGTGGAGATATTGTTCTAGATCTCGATTAACGCGCTCTGTTTGGCCATCTGTTTGAGGATGGTATGCTGTAGAGATCTTTTGTTTAACGCCAAGAAGCTTACAAAGCTCTTGTGTAAACACAGATATAAATTGGGGTCCTCTATTGGAAATGAGTGTGGAGGGTAATCCATGTGTACACCACACGTGATCTCTAAATAAGATAGCTAAGTCCTTTGAGGAGCATGTATCGTATGTAGGAATGAAAATGACTTCTTTGGAAAATCAATCAACGATTACACAAATAGCCATGAAAGTGTTTGAAGAAGGTAGTCCAGTAATGAAATCTACAGAGAGATCTTCCCATGGTCTTTGTGTGGTGGGAAGGGGAATAAGTTTGCCAGCTGGTACTTTTTGCTTACCCTTTGTGAGGGCGCACACCTGACAGTGATCTACATATGTTTTTACATCTTTTGTGACACCAGGCCATGAAAAGTATTGAGAAAGGGTATGTATAGTTTTTGAATGTCCTTCATGGCCAGCGATAGGAGAGTCATAACATAAAGTTATGAGTTCTGTATGTAAAGAAGGTGGTATGAAAACTTTATTGTTTTCATTTTTGAAAATATTCATATCAGAGAGGAAGAGAAAGTCATTTATGGTGTCAACGCCCATATTTTTTGATTCTTTTTGTAGTTTTTCATAAAATGAGGAGGAAAGTGAAACGTTATTAATAAAAACTGAAGGTGGAAGTACAGTGATATTTTGATTGTGATCCTGTACTGCATCACCATGATCTGGTCTGCGAGATAGCGCATCTGCACGACCGTTTGAAGACCCTGGTTTATAAACAAAAGAATAGTTAAACTCTTGTAGGAGCACGTGCCAGCATGCTTGTCGTCCACTAAGAGTTTGTGGTTTCTTCCAATATTTGAGATTCTTGTGATCTGTCCAGATCTCGAAATTTGGTCGACCTATTAAATAGTGATGCCATTCTTCAAGCGCCTGAATTACTGCAAGTAACTCTTTATCGTAAATAGGGTAGTTGCACTCAGTGCTATCAAAGGAATGAGAGATGAAGGCGATAGGTTGCCAGTTACCATCTTTGCATAGAGTAGAGAGCATAGCTCCTGTTGTGATGTCCAAGGCATCGGTTTTCACACGCACTTCTTGATCATGATTTGGGTAAGTGAGAAGTGGTGCTTCCGTAAATTTTCTTTTTAATGTTTTGAATACCTTTTGCTGATCGGTACCCCACGTAAACAGCGTATCTTTCTTGGTAAGATTGTTTAGGGGGTGTGCAATCTCGGCAAAACCTTCTATGAAATGTCTATAATAATTACATAGTCTGAGGAATCCTTGGAGCTGCTTTAGTCTAGTAGAGACGGGCCAATCCAGGACCCCTGCGACCTTCTTCAACTGCATCTCTACCCCCTTTTTAGATACTACCATACCTAAGAAATCAACCTTGTCCTTGGAGAAATGACACTTTTCTGGTTTGACGTATAAGTCATTTTCTCATAGGTGATGAAGAACTTCTTTGACTATTTCTTCATGTTGTTCCTTGGTTTTTCCTGAAGTAAATACCATACAGTCGTCAATATAAATTACCACCATTGCATACATGTCGTTAAATATGTCGTTCATCATCTGTTGGAATGTTGGGGGAGAATTAGTTATTCCAAAATACATTACCGTCAGCTCATATGCTCCGATAGGCGTTACAAAGGCTCCTTTCCATTCGTCTTCTTCCTTGATTTGTACATTGTTATATCCCCAGCGGAGGTCCATTGCTGTGAACATATCAGCATTTTTGAGCCTGTCAATTAGCTGAGGAATCAAGGGTAAAGGATAAGAATTTTTTATGGTTCCTTCATTTAAATATTTGTAGTCGATGACCATTCGTTTTTTGCCGTCTTTTTTGGGAATAAAAAATACTGGAGATGTTTGCAGAGATTTGGAAGGTTTGATATATCCCTTTTTGAGTTCCTTGTCTATGAATGCACATACTTCGTCCATTTTGACGTCTGATAGGGGGATTACTCTCCCTTTCTTTGGTACGAAGTCTTCTTTGAGATCCACAGCATGGTCCCAAGGTTTTCATAGTGGCATTCTTTCAGACTCTTTCTCTGAGAAAACATCTAGAAACTCGTGATAAGTTAGTGGTACTTTTTCTTTTAGTCCTTCTTCTATAGTACGTAATTTAGGCTCATAAGAGGCTATAGGTCCAAGTCCCATTACTTTACAGAAGGATGTACAACGAGGAAAGTTAATAGTTTTGTTCACCCAGTCAATCTTGGGGTTATAACAGACTAGTCAATCATAGCCAATGATCATGTGGTGGGTTCCCAATTTAGATACGTAAGCATCTATAACTTCATAATGTCCTTGCACTTCCACGATCAGTGTTACCACATGACGAACCGGTCCGATTGCTCCTTCCGTTCCATCCATGTTATGTATCTTGATCAGGTGTGCAATATTATAGTAAGGAATTCCGTGACGTAAAACGTAATCCGAGTCAATAAATGTATGTGACGCGCCTGAATCCAAGAGAGATTTGAATCTGTAATGCGCCCATTGGTCATTAACCTTGCAAGTGATGACGGTCTCAAGCGATAACTCTCTGCCAAATGACAACATCGTTGCTTGGTTAAGTGTGACCTTGAGGGGTTTATAAATATGTGATATTTTTTGTTGTTTTATAAGGGAATTAAGCACACTATTTTGTTCTGGTGCCACGCTCAAATAAGATGCCCTTTCAGATTGACAATTTAAGTTTCATAAGACAGAGGAGAGATCTGATATAGGAAAGTCTGATTCTGTACAACTAACTAAAGAAATATTATTCAAGCTTTGTCTGAGCTGCTGATCACCCTCATCGATCAGTGGCTGTTTCCTTTTAAAGCCTCGGCCACTCTTGCCTTGGCTTCAATTTTGAACTTATCCCGATAGTAAGCTTCTGCTTCTTTGGAGATGTAAGCTCGGCCTTGTGCTACATTTGGTACTGCTGTAGCTACAGGAGGAGGGGGAAGTGGTCATCCAACGTAATGCTGGTTTATTTGGGGTTGATTAAAAAATGTGGGATACTCGTTTTCTCCCATGTTTTGTGCCACATAGGCTCCTTGGTTCCAATCCCAAATTACTTGTTGCCTCGCTTGAGGCAGATGACCTTGTCGATGGAAGGGGTTTGTTGGGCAGTTGGGCTTGATGTGCCCTGGTTTTCCGCAATGGAAACACATCCTTGTGTCTTTTGATGGTCCAGCCTGCTGGACTGATATCTCCATTGGAGCTCCTCTGCCCGGTTGCGTACCCACAGCCGTAAACTGTGGTTGAGGTGGTTGAGGGGGTTGTCCTCATGGGGGGGGATGAGACAGGTGCAGGATATATCTTGGTGGTCCTTGCTCTATGGTCATTTATTCAAAGGCTCTTCCTATGGGCCTGTATGATTCCAAAAGTTCTCCATAACATTTTTCTTTTGATGGCTCGTTCATGTGACATCTCTCATAGATCTTGAAATCTACAGCCCTTTTTAATAACGTTGCCACATGGTTGTCATCTATCTCCGCTTCTTTTCAGAGAATGTTGAACTTTTGCAGGAATGCGTCTATTGGGTGACCATTCTGCTTGAATGTTTCTAGTTTCCTTAGGGCTTCGTGAGCCATGACATCAATCTGGAACTGTTTCCTTATGCTCGCTTGGAGCATGTTCCAGTCGGGCCAGGCCAAATCGCCCAGTTGGTTGCCATTGCGATCCTTTGCCTCTTCTATCTCTAGGAAATACTCCAGAGACAGCCTTGTGTAGTCTTCTGCTTTTCCTTCTAACCTTGAGAAGACAGCGATGGTTAGAACCTTGTCAGATTTCCATTTCTGTGCTGAAATCCACAGGCACAATTTTATCCACCATGACCGAAAGGTGGTGTGGTCACCATTCCAGTTGTCTGGATTGGCAATTTTCTTTGTAACTGAGTCACGTTCCTTTTCAAGGGCGAGAGCCTTGAGCCTTGTGACGAGATCATCTAAGTCCACCCGGGACATATCAGCAGACGGTTTTTAGTTCAGAGGAGGGGTGGAGGTAAGTGTGGAAATGAGGAATGCTGTTAACAGCAAAGGCGTATTGGGGAAAAGGTTGTCAGATTTTCTTCAGGTCTTTGGTATATTGTTTGCATGTTCTGCACCCTTGTTTCAGTGCCTTACTTTCAGGTATCTTACAACCCGAATCTGGGGCACCTATGTAGGAATCGAAAAAGAGGTTATTGAAGAGCAAAATGATGAAAGAAGTCGGGGGGGAACCAGAAATGCTTTACTACAGCATAAGGGAATACTACCCTTGTTAGTCGTGACGTTACAGGTGATTACGAGAACCTGGGTTCACTATTATAGAACCAGCGTATGCTGTAGTCGACACCCACTACAGAAAGGGGGCTAGTGCACTATGCCTGGTAGCAACTTTATCCTTATTTATAATGCCGGACAAGCATATATGCAAACGTTTCAAGAGTGTTTGTCTCTACCCCTTCAAGCAGAGGTCTACTCAATGTTCCTTAATGCTGGGCCTGCGTATAATCTCCTTAGCTCTGGAGTCTGAGCGTTGTGTATGATAGTCTAATCCAAGTGTTATGACTGGTAGGGATCTACCAAACCAAAACCACAAGACTCAAACTATCTTGCAGGTTACACGAATCCTGGCTGAGCAGATCAGGTGAGGAGTCATTGTCTGTACTACTGCCAAGCCTACAATGATCAGACGATCAAGGCAATGACTTGTTGGAGCAGGAATACAAGTGGATTAGACTGGGGATTCCAGTCGCAAAGTGTCTACCTTATATATGTACAGGGATGATGCATGGACCAAGCTGTGTGTGTACTAAATTACTATGTATAGTAGTATATGTATGGGAATATTAAAAGGGCTGTGTGAGAAGAAGACGGAGATTAAAGAGTTGTGGTAACCATGAGGTATGATGTTATATGACATCATATTCTGGACTTGGGTCATGTGATGTTTCCCACAGTCATGTGCACAGTCACATGACTTAGATGAAGAAAAGTGCGAAGTAAAAAAGTTTGAAAATATTCTTATTATAACAACTGTAGTATGCTTGTATTGCATAGATCGAGAATGAAGTACAAGGTAACTAAACTGACTATTTATAGGAAGGGATGGTTGTAATGAATGCTTGGTTATTGCTAACAATCCACAAGGCTCAGTCTGGCTCACAGGCTACACAAGTCCTGGCTGAACTAATCAGGTGGGTAGAGTCATCGTCCGTACTATGCCAAATCCTACAATGGCCAGATAGCCAAGGCAATGAGTTTGTTGGAGCAGAATACAAGTGGATTAGACTAGGGATTCCAATTGCAAAGTGTCTACTTTATATACATGCGAAGAGAGAGCACGGACCAAGCTGTGTGTGTACTAATCTACTAAGTATGGTAATATATGTGTGAGAGAATAAACGGAGATTAAAGGGGCTGTGTGAGAAGAAGACGGAAATGAAAGAGTCGTGGTATACATGAGGTATGACGTCATATGATGTCATAGGTCTGGACTTGATCATGTGATAGTTCCCACGGTCACATGCACAGTCACGTGATTTTGAACGATAAGAGTGTAAGGTAAAAAGTTTGAAAATTATCCATATTACAACAATGGTGCACATGGACCAAGTCAGGAAAGAAATTGAAGGTAAAGAAAGTTCATAGAAGGGGAAGCATGAGAGTTATTTAAGAAGATGGAAGGAAAAGGAGTCCATGTTGACAAGAAGTAAGTAACTCAAGTTGGAAACATGAGTGGTCCTCCAAGTATGATGATAGGAGTATTCCAAGAAAAGAAGTATGCAATGGAAGAGAATGAAAACTGTAACATTATCCTGTACTAGCTCAAAGAGACTACTAGTAGTACTGCTAAATAGTATAGAAAACATACATTCTGAGCTTTGGCAGCTTCAGAAACTGACTTGTAAAGGCTATCTACAAGGCCTTGTAATGCCACCTGCATCCATAGTTCATATGTTGGGTCAGAGATTGACCAGTGTTGGACTCCTGTATGGCTGCTTCGGCCATTCAGTGAAAAGGAAAGCCTAAATCAAAGGCTAGCCCTAGACTCAATATCTCAAGCATTGCCAACTAAGACAATATGTGTGTGAGAGAAGAGCAATTTCAAAGCTAAGTATGTACATGGGAATGTAGTACTATATATACTAACTACTTCAGGGCAGGTATGGAATTTGATGGAATCTAAAGGAAGGATTATCTAATGCGTGGCTATGAGGATATCTTTCTGAAGATAAACTAATCTAAATAATTGGATATAATGAAATGGGGGCAATATCAGTAAGAATGAATGTGTGTACCAATATTGGTGCATGGAGTGTGTGGTAGCTGAGGCATATAGGATGTGACATCTTCAGGAATGGTGGAAATGAGGTAAGTCCAAAGATAGAAAACTAGTATCTAAATAGAGAATGAAATCTATAATGGCATTTATGAAGAAGGCATGTTGAATGCTAATAGGATATGTGTCAAGCATGTGCATAGGGTTTTGGATATCTTGGATACCAATGGTGTGGTATATGAAGAGTGCATGTCTAATGCAATGTGTTATGCGTAGCATACAAAGATAGAATCCAACTACTAGTTATCAATCAGGGTGATGCTCACTGGGAGACTGACTTCCTGAGAGTATAACGTTCCTGGATTCTATGAACTGGGCTCGAAGGAGGTAGTGTTGACGGATACTTGAGGACTTAAAGGTTCAGAGGAGATTCCAGATATAAGATGCTAGTATTGCGAAGTAAGATCGAGAATGAAGTACATGGGTAGATACTGGAACAGAAGTATCTACAGTTGGTAGCAATGGCAAGCATAGATAAACAAAGAAAAAAGGTAAGTAACATCCTCTAGGGATGTATCAAGAAGAACTGGGATAACAGGAGAAACGATGGAGATGACGAAGAGAAAGGAGATGGCCATAAGAAATAAGTACAAGGAGATGAGGAACAAGGAGAACAAGAAGAACAAGAAGAACAAGAGGATGAGAGGTTGTGATAGTACAAGTAAAAAGAGATGATGAAAGTGAGTCCATGATGGTATAAGAGAGAAAACGGTGAGAGAAGGGAAAAATTGTAACATTACCCCCTTTGTACAATCGAACCCCAGGTTCGATACCTAAAGGATCTTTCTTCCAGATCAGGGTAGTGGTAAATAGAGGAAGATGCATAGAGTATATGCATGGGGCAGTGGGTGAGAGGAAGGAGGTGACTGGATTGAGAGGCCAGTCAGCTGATGATGGTTGGATTAGGAGGCTAACCAGATCAAAGGAAAAGGAAAAGGATAGACATGAGTTGGACAAAGATAGATGGTCTCTCCTGCTACAAGTCAGGGCGAAGGGCACAGGGATCCTTGGACAGAGGCTAGGTGATCTGGATGCTGGGGATAGTGGTGTTGGGCTTGGTACCAACCGGAGGGGATCCCAGGTCAAGCTAGACAGAGGAGAGGATGGGGTAAGACGAGAGGGCTTGGTCAACTTGAGCTAAGAGGATGAGAAAGGACAGGGGAAGCATTTCTGTCCCTATAGATTATGGGTCCTCTTATAGATAGAAAGAATCTGAGAAGCATGGCGAAGATTACTTTCTGGTTCCCAGGTGTTTTCAGCCAAAGAATATCCTTTCCATGAGGTCAGGAATTTTTGGTGGGAAGCGGGGCCTTTGTGAGCTAAAATGGCTTCCACTTCATATTCTTCTTCCTCATTGATAACATCAGGTGGAGGTTTGAAGAAGCAAGGACCATGGGTTTCTGTGGAGCGATAGGGCAATAGAAGGGAGGCATGGAAGACATCGTGTATTCTCCAGGTGCGAGGGAGGTGGAGTTGGTAGATAAGGGGGGATAAGACGTGAATGATTTTGAAGGGACCCATCCGTTTGGGTGCCAACTTCTGAGAGGGGAGCTTAAGACAGAGATTAGTTGCCTTAAGCCACACCTTATCTCCAACTTTCCAAGGAGAGAATCTTTGGGAAAATCGTGAGGACATGATCTTTCAGGCAGATCCATGGGCAGCCAGGGCTTCCTTTCTAGCTTCTTCGAGGAGAGAGAGTCAATTCTCAAGAGCGGGGATAAATGTTTTTCCGATAGGTGTTACAGTTTTCATTCTCTTTCATTGTATCATTCTTTTCTCTGAATACTCCTACCGTCATACATGGAGAACCATCCACATTTCCAACACGAGTTACTTACTCCTAGTCAACATGGACTCCATTTCATTTCGTCTCCTTGACTGACTCATCTCTTATCTTTCATCTCCACTCTTCTTTCATTCTATAACCTTCTTCCATATTTGATTCCCTTCTTGGCTTGGTCCGTGCGCATTACTTTCCCCTATAAATAGTCTACCAAGTTACCCATGTACTTCATTCTCGATCTTTGCTTGCAATACTAGCGTCTTACATCTGGAATCATCTCTGAGTCACTGAACCTTCGAGTGTCTATCGATACTACCACCTTCGAGCCAAGTTCTAAGATACAGGAATGTTACGCTTTCAGGAAGTCAGTCTCCTAGTGAGCATCGCCTTGAGAGATAACTAGTAGACGGATTCCATCTTTGAATGCTACACATAACAATAGGAGGGTAGAAGCGAGGTTTATATTCATATAGGAGGGAAAATGGAGATCTTTTAGTGGAACTGTGTGGGGCAGAGTTGTGGTGGAATTCGGTGGAAGTAAGGAAATGGGCCCAAGATGATGGGTTGTTGGTGCAGAAGATTCATAGATAAGTTTCTAATTTCTGATTGGTTCATTTGGTCTGTCCATCTGTCTGGGTGTTACAAACGCTCTATTTTTCCCTTCATTTTCCTCATTTTTCCTGATTTTATCTGAGTGATTTCGCATTTAATCCCTATCTTTAACCCCTATCACCCGAACACCTAAATGCTCATCCCTCATGGTGATCCGGACCTTCACCTCATGGGCAAACCAGTACAAGCCTCATGCCCTCCTCATGTCCCACTCTTCCTCCTCAGCTGTATCTTATCATCACAGCCATATTAATCTCCTTTGCCTCATGTATGTTTCACATTCACCTCATGGCCTTATCTATGACTTGTCTTCCTCATGTCTCTCATTACCGCTTGCCTCAAGGCAAGGCAGTACTGATCCATGCCTCCTCCTCATGTTCATCATAGCTATGCACAGGATATCTCTTAGATCTAGTGTACACAAGTGTAAACCCCTGAGTAGTATATAAAGGCCCAAGTTGCCGCCAGAGGACCTCAGTTTTGTCCTCTTGGTTTTCTCCCATCCTCACTCATACCTGCTGTGGTCCTAAGGTCTCTATTGTCCCTAGCAATAGTGCCCTTGTCCAGATACATCATCTTCTAGTGAGCTTGGTATTTCAGGTGGAAGAAGAAATGGACATGGCAAGGGCGAGATCAAGAGCCTGGATAATAACTGGAGCAGGGATGATGGAGGTGTCAGAATTATCAGTGGAGGTGTCTGGGGAGTCTTTTCAAGAGAGAGCATCCGCTGGTCCTATATGAGAACCAGGGGTGATGACCCATTCAATGTGAAAATCCTGGAGGAAAAGAGCCCAATGGGCTTGTCGATGGGAGAGTTTACGAGGATCCTTGATATATGAAAGGTTCTTGTGGTCGGTGATGATGGACGTAGGGAAGGCAGTTCCTTGGAGGTAATGTTTCCATTCTGAGAGGGCGAGGATGACGGCAAGCAATTCCCGGTTATAGATGTCATAGTTGCATTCAGCTAACGAGAAGGTCTTGAAAAAATAAGCACATGGATGAAGGTTTCTGTTAGCATCCTTCTGCATCAAGATGGCACTGGCAGCAAGGAGGGAAGCATCCGTCATAATGAAAAAGGGGCAGGAGGTGTCAGGGATGGAAAGAACCAGAGCAGAGGAGAAGATGTGCTGAAGAGTATCGAAGGCATGTTGTTGGAGAGGGCTCCAAGTCCAAGGTTGATCTTTCTTCATAAGGAAGGTCAGAGGGGTGATAATATTGGAGTAGTTGGGGATAAATTTTTGGTAGAAGTTGGCAAAACTGAGGAAGGAGCGAATGCCTTTGACCAAGGTGGGGGGTTTCCAGGAGGCAATAGCAGAGAGCTTAGTGGGGTCCATGTGAACTTGTCCTTCTCTGATGATCATGCTGAGGTATTCCATAGTTGAGGAGTCGAACAAGCACTTAGAGAGTTTGAGGGAGAGGTGATGATCCCTTAGTCGTTGGAGGACTTGGCAGGTGCATTTGTGATGGAGGGAGAGGGGACCATTTGTGTGAATACCAAGGTTGTTGATGTAGATCTTCAGCCACTGTTCAGCGATCATGTCAGCGAAGATATGATTCATGAATCCTTGGAAGGTGGCAGGACCATTGCAGAAACCAAAGAACATTACTGTGGGTTTGAACAGACCAAGGGAGGTGATGAATGCCCCTTTCCACTGATCCTCCTCTTTGATCCAGATGTTGTTGTATCCCCACCTGATGTCAAACTTGGTGAAGTAAGTGGCGTCCTTCATATTATCCACAAGTTCCAAGATGAGGGGAAGAGGATAGGCATTTTGGACCATATGACTATTGAGGTAGCGGTAATCCTGGCAGGGTCAAAGGGAGCCATCTTTCTTGGGGACGAAGAAAAATGGGGCAGCTTGGGGGGACTTGGAGGGGACGATGCAACCAGTTTTGAGATGTTCTTCCACAAAGGCCTTGCATACTTCTTTCTCCACTGGATTGAGAGAATACACCTTTGCAATCTTGGGTATGAAGGTGTCCTTTAGTTCGATGGTGTGGTCATAGGATTGGTGAGGAGGAAGTTGGTCATGGGTTTTCTCAGAAAAAACATCGGTGAAGTCGGAACAGAAGTCAGGGAGAGGGGTTTTCTTGGGTTTCTCTGTGAGGGCCAGTTCTGTTGAGATGGTCATCTTATTGATGGCTTCATCGGTTGATGTGTTATGATGGAAGGGGTTGTACAAGGATCATGGGGTAGAGAGGTTGATAGAGAAGGTGGACCAATCTATGCATGGGTTCCACTTCCAAGGCCATGGCATTCTGAGGATTATCTGGGGACAAGAGAGACGAACGACCATGAACCTGATGAAGTCAGAGAATGGGCCGGAGGAGAAGTAAACAATGGTTGTCCACTTGATGGTTCCCTTGGTATTGGGTGTTCCATCAACGTTGTATGCAGTGACCAGGGAGGCGACTGGGGAGAGTTTGAAGATTCCCTTGGGAAGAAGACAGGGGTCTAGGAAGTTTCCAGTTGCACCAGAATCAATGAGGGCAGAGGTGTCAACATTTTGTCTTAGTCCATGTAGCATTACTGGGAGGCACATGGTTCAATTGCTAGTAGGCGCCACAAGTACATGGTTCAACATAAGAGAAGGAGACATTGCAGCAGCTTCCCTTCTTAAAAATTCCATGCTTTCTCAATTCCAGGAGTGTAGATGGTTGCGATGTCTTCAAAGGGTTCCTTGTAGCACATCTTCAAGACTGGGAAGATGTTGGAGTCGCTTCTCCCCAAGATCTTCAGGAAGTTGATATATTGGTCTAACTTGGATGGGGTGGAAATCTCCTTGGGCAGTGGAGGAGGGGAAACTGTTTCAGTGGTTCGAATGTTTTGTTTCGTGGAGGGGGTGGAGGAAGAGCCAGGTTGTAGGAATGGGTTTCGACAGTTGGAGGAGTTGTGTCCCTTCTTTTGGCAGTGGAAGCAGAACCCTTCTCTGATGCATCGGGCTTGTTCAGGGGGTGTGAGCTTGGACAAGGTGGTGCTATCTACATCCATGGCATTGGGGCCTTTGGGTGCAGGGCGAAAGGAGGAGGGTTGGAACCATCCACTCCTCAGGGCTTGGATCCTCATCTTCTGAGCGTGGAAAGTCTTTGCTCGTTCGATCCACTTGTCGATGGTGTTGGGGATGGGGGACATGGAGAGAATCATTGTAGTGATTCGTTGGTCAAGCCCTAGGAAGAATTGGTCAATGAGGGTGATGTCGTCAGTGATTCCTGCCTTGCTGGACAGGTTCTGAAAGTCGGTGACATATTGCTGGAACCTGTCATTCATGGTTCCATCTGAGCCTTTGGAGGACTTCTGGACGAGCTTGGACAAGTCTAGACGAGCGGTGGCTTTGGTGTCAAAGGGGTAGAAGGTGGTTTCAAAGTTCTCTGCAAATTTGTCGAATGTTTTCTCTCTGGCGTTGACAAGGGGATTGGCGAGTTTGTCATACCACATCTTGGCAAAGGATGCTCCTTGTCCTTCACTCATCTTGTTCAGTGTAGTGGTGACCTTTCCTTCATTGGTGAAGTATAGGGTGGAGTTTAATGTGAAGTAGGCCTTCATGGCCTTGATTCATCAGGGGGCATTGTCAGATTTTCTGGAAAAGTCAGCAGGGAGAGCTGCCTTTAACTCGGTGGCATGAGATGACATCTT
>JBBPSW010000258.1:0-14074 GCA_038093775.1 Butyriboletus pseudospeciosus | reverse complement strand
CCATGAGGGATGAGCATTTAGGTGTTCGGGTGATAGGGGTTAAAGATAGGGGCTAAATGCGAAATCACTTGGATAAAATCAGGAAAAATAGGGAAAATGAAGGGAAAAATAGAGTGTCTGTAACACTCCTCTCTCCATAGTGTTACAAAAAATCAAAAAACTGTTCATATTGCCACTGACTCTGATGCTATAATCACAAAAATCAAAAATGCAATCCTTCTCCTAAAAGAATCTGACATCATAAATCTAAAAGAAAAACACCAAATCAAGACACAAGATGATGATCTACTTTATGACCAAAATGTAAAACTTTATGTCCCTGATGACCAATCCTTACAAATGGAAGTCATACAGTGGCTCAAAAAACTGTCCACATGTTTGGTCATTTTTCACTAAACACATTATTTCCCAATTGTTACACGTAGCATACGAAGATAGAATCCATCTACTAGTTATCTCTCAAGGTGATGCTCACTAGGAGACCAACTTCCTGAGAGTGTAACGTTCCTGGATTAGAACTATGCTCGAAGGTAGTAGTGTCGATGGACACCTCAAAGGTTCAGAGGCTTGGAGATGATTCCCAATGTAAGATGCTAGTATTGCAAAGTAAGATCAAGAATGAAGTACATGAAGGATTCGGTAAACTATTTATAGGGAAGTGTAATGCACACAGACCAAGCTAGGAAAGGAAAAGAACAAAGAGGAAGGTCATAGAACAAAAGAAGAGCGGAGATGAAAGATAAGGAATGAGTCAGTCGAGGAGACGAAATGAAATGGAGTCCACATTGACTAAGAGTAGGTAGCTCGTGTTGGAGACATAGGTGGTTCTCCACGTTCAATGATAGGAGTATTCAGAGAAAAGGATGATATGATGAAAGAGAATGAAAATTGTAACATTACCCCCTTTGTACAATCGAACCCCAGGTTTGATAAGTAGTCCCCACTCCGGCCAGGCACTAGGTAGAGGGTCCAGCAGTTCGTCTGTAAATAGAGGCCGCCTAGGATGGGGAAAGACGTTCAAATGGACAATCACTAATGATGTGGCCAGCTTGAGAGCATATGCCACAATTGTGGTGGGGACAGACACGGTCTGAATGTCCCCAATTGTGGCAGAAGTCGCATTGGATAGTAAGACAGTGGTGAGCTGGATGGCCTGGGGCAGCGATGCAGCAATGGGGACAAATGTATTCAGGACATTCTTCACGATAGTGACTGAGATAATAGTAGTGAAAGCAAGTGGTGTTTGGAGAGGCAGGATGAAGATGAAGGCATTCCGAACGTGGCATGATGCGTGTGGGGGAAGAGAGTACAAGATTCCCATTGGATAGGGGAATCATGTGTGCCACGTCAGTAGGGATAGGAACAGTGGGGACCTCATATTTGTCATCAGATGAGCTTTCAACAGCAGTGGAAGTCTCGGAGGGAGGAGGTGAAGAAATTCTGGAGGAGAGTGGAGGAGGAACTGGGAGGGGGACAGTCTGAGGGGTAATGAGAAGGAACTGTTCAATATGTTCGATGTATGCATTGCATTGTTCCTGAGGAAGGGAAAGAAAAATACAATGGAAGGTGGGGTAAATGAGGACAGGAGAGAGATTTTCAATATAGGTGGCAAATCCATGTGCGTGAAGAATAGTAAGTACATGGTTTGGGAGGGCTCCCAAAGTGAAACGAAGGGCAGAGTCAAAGGAGGATTGGAGTCGTTGAGCTCGAGTGAGATCATGAAAGAGATGTATCAACTCATGAGTGATTTCGTCAGCTCGATATAAAGGATCATCCTCAAGGACGAATAGAATGGCAGGAGTGTTGAGGACGGCGGAGTATAGGAGATGGGCTGCATGAGTTGGGAGGAACATAGGATATACGTTGCGATTGCGAAGAGGGGAAGTTGGTGTAGATTGAGAAGAGGAGGCGACTAAGGAGGAGAGGAATGACATAGTCAAAAAAAAAATCTACCAGTTGCGGTGGTAGGGGCAGTAGTCGATCTTACAGAAGCAGGAATGCTCAGCTGCATGTTTGGGGATGTCAAGGTCAGGGTATTGGACTTGGAGACGGGCTTGGATGAGAGCTTGATCAACTTGGGCGAGAAGGATGAGGAACGATTGTGGGAGCATTCCTGTTCCTAGAGATGGTGGTCCTTCTTATAGGTGGAGAGGATCTGAGATGCATGGCAGAGATTGTTTTCTGGTTCCCAGGTGTTTTCGGCCAAAGAGTATCCTTTCCATGAGGTCAGGAACTTTCAACGTGAAGTAGGGCCTTTGTGAGCTAAAATGGCTTCTACTTCATATTCCTCTTCTTCATTGATGATGTCAGGTGGAGGGTCGAAGAAGCAGGGACCATGGGTTTCTGTGGAGCGATAGGGTGATAGAAGAGAGGGATGGAAGACATCGTGTATTTTCCAGGTATGAGGGAGGCGGAGTTGATAGATAAGGGGGGATAATATGTGGGTGATTTCGAAGGGGCCCATCCATTTGGGTGCCAACTTTCGAGAGGAGAGCTCAAGGCGGAGATTAGTTGCCTCGAGCCACACCTTATCTCCTACTTTCCAGGGAGAGAATCTTTGGGAAGATCGAGAGGTCATGATCTTTCAAGCAGATTCATGGGCAGCCAGAGCTTCCTTTCTAGCTTCTTCAAGAAGGGAAAGTCGATTCTCAAGGGCGGGGATAAATGTTTTCCTGATAGAAGAGTAGGAGTGAGGTTCATATCCATATAGAAGGGAAAATGGGGACCTTTTGGTGGAGCTATGCAGAGCGGAGTTGTGGTGGAATTCAGCGGAAGTGAGGAAATAGGCCCAAGAAGACGGGTTGTTAGCACAGAAGATCCATAGGTATGTCTCCAATTCTTGATTGGTTTGTTCGGTCTGCCCATCCGTTTGAGGGTGATAGGCAGTGGAAAGTCGAACATCATATTTCAGGAGACAAGCGAGTTCTCTTGCAAGGGCAGGGGCAAATTGTGGTCTGCAATCAGAGATGAGAGTATCATGGAGACCAAACCGTTTGAAAACAAAATCGAAAAATATCTGTGCAACTCTGGCAGCATCGATGGTTTTTGAACAAGGAATAAGGATTACCCCCTTCATAAGGCCATGGTCAACTACAACCATGATTGAGTCATGGCCCATAGAAGGAGGAAGGTCAGTAATGAGATCCACAGAGAGTTGCTTAAATGGAAGGGCAGTAGTTGAAGGAATAGGGCAGAGCGGGGGAGCAGTGGGATGGGTGTTAATCTTGTTTTGCTGACAGATGGCGCATCCATCAACAAAATTTTTGATGAAAGAGGAGAGACTGGGCCACCAGTAGTTGTGTTCGAGGATGGATTTGGTATGGAAGATGCCCATATGCCCAGAAAGAGGGGAGGAGTGAATGGCATGAAGGAGAGCCGAACGGGAGGGGGAAGGAACAAACATTCGTCCTTTGAAGTGAAGATGACCATTATCAAAGGTCCAATCGGAAAGGGAGGCATGAGAAAATAAAGGTGAGCCATCTTTCAAAGCGGAAAGGACACAGAGGACAAAGGGATCAGAAGAGGTGGAAGAAGAGATGGAAGTGGCAAGAGTAAGATCAAGGGCATTGATAATAACAGGGTCGGGGACAATAGAGAAATCGGAATTATCAGTGGAGGTGTTGGGGGAGTATTTTTGAGAGAAAGCATCTGCAGGTCCCATGTGAGAACCGGGAGTTACAATCCATTTGATGTGAAAGTCCTGAAGGAAGAGGGCCCAACAGGCTTGTCAATGGGAGAGTTTACGAGGATTCTTGATGTATGAAAGGTTCTTGTGGTCAGTGATAATAGATGTGGGGAAGGCAGTTCCTTGGAGATAGTGTTTCCATTCTGAGAGGGCGAGAATGACGGCGAGCAATTCCTGGTCGTAGATGTCATAGTTGCGTTCAGCCAAAGAGAAGGTCTTGGAGAAGTATGCGCATGGGTGAAGGTCGCCATTAGCATCCTTCTGCATCAAGACAGCACCGGCAGCAAGGAGAGAAGCATCGGTCATGATGGAAAAGGGGCGGGAGGTGTTGGGGATGGAAAGGACAGGGGCAGAAGAGAAGATTTGCCAAAGGGTGTCGAAGGCACATTGTTGGAGAGGGCTCCAAGTCCAAGGTTGATCCTTCTTCGTAAGGAAGGTCAGAGGGGTGACAATGTTGGAGTAGTTGGGGATAAATTTTCGGTAGAAGTTGGCAAAACCAAGGAAGGAGTGAATGCCCTTGACCAAGGTGGGGGGTTTCCAAGATATGATGGCAGAGAGTTTGGTGGGATCCATACGAACTTGGCCTTCTCCAATGATCATGCCAAGGTATTTCATGGTTGAGGAGTCAAAGGAGCATTTAGAGAGTTTAAGGGAAAGGTGGTGATCCCTTAGTCGTTGGAGGACTCGTCAGGTGCGTTGATGATGGAGGGAGAGGGGGCCATTTGTGTGAATACCGAGGTCGTTGATGTAGATCTTCAGCCATCGTTCTGCAATCATATCAGCGAAGATATGATTCATGAATCCCTGGAAGGTAGCAGGACCATTGCAGAAACCGAAGAACATTACTGTTGGTTCGAACAGACCAAGAGGAGTGATGAACACTCCTTTCCACTGGTCTTCCTCTTTGATCTGGATGTTGTTGTAACCCCACCTGATGTCAAACTTTGTGAAGTAAGTGGAGTTCTTCATATTGTCCACAAGTTCCGAGATGAGGGGAAGAGGGTAGGCATTTCAAACCATATGACTGTTGAGGTATCGGTAATCCTGGCAAGGTTGAAGGGAGCCATCCTTCTTGGGAACGAAGAAAAATGGGGCAGCTTGGGGGGACTTGGAGGGGACAATGCAACCGGTCTTGAGATGTTCTTCCACAAAGGCCTTGCATACTTCTTTCTTCATCAGATTGAGAGGATACACCTTGGCAATCTTGGGCATGAAAGTGTCTTTCAGTTCAATGGTGTGGTCATAAGAGTGGTGGGGAGGAAGTTGATTGTGGGTTTTCTCCGAGAAGATGTCAGCAAAGTCAGAACAGAAGTCAGGGAGAGGGGTTTCCTTGGGTTTCTCCGTGAGGGCCATTTCAGTTGAGATGGTTGTCTTATTGATGGCTTCGTTGGTGGGTGGATCATGGCAAAAGGGATTGTACGAGGATTGTGGGGTAGAGAGGTTAATGGAGAAGGTGGACCAATCTATGCATGGATTCCACTTCTGAAGCCACGGCATTCCAAGGATTATCTGGGGGCAAGAGAGGCAGGCGACCATGAACCTAACAGAGTCAGAGAATGGACCGGAGGAGAAGGAAACGATGGTTGTCCACTTGATTGTTCCCTTGGTATTAGGTGTTCCATCAACATTGTATGCAGTGATCAGAGAGGCAACCGGGGAAAGTTTGAAGATTCCTTTGGGAAGAAGACGGGGGTCAAGGAAGTTTCTGGTTGCGCCAGAATCAATGAGGGCGGAGGTGTCAACGTTTTGTCTTAGTCCATGTAGCGTTACCAGGAGGCGCATGGTTCAATTGCTAGTCGGTGCTACAAGTACATGGTTCAATGTAAGGGAAGGAGACGTTGCAGTGGCTTTCCTTTTTAAAAATCCCATGCCTTCTCAATTCCAGAAGCATAGATGGTTGCAATTTCTTCAGAGAGTTCTTCATAGCACATCTTCAAAACAGAGAAGATGTCGGAGTCGCTTTTCCTCGAGGTTTTCAGGGAATTGATGTATTGGTCTAACTTGGACAGGGTGGGGATTTCCTTGGGCGGCGGGGGAGGGGAAACAGTTTCAGTGGTTTGAATTTTCTGTTTCGTGGAGGGGATGGAGGAAGAGCCAGGTCGTAGGAATGGGTTTCGACAGTTGGAGGAGTTATGTCCCTTCTTTTGGCAGTGGAAGCAGAGTCCCTCTCTGATACATCAGGCTCATTTGGGAGGTGTGAGTTTCGACAGGGTAGCACTATCAACGTCCATAGCATTAGGGTCCTTTGCAGGGCGGAAGGATGAGGGTTGGAATCGTCCACTCCTTAGGGCTTGAATTCTCATTTTCTGAGCATGGAATGTCTTTGCTCATTCAATCCACTTGTCAATGGTATCAGGGATGGGGGACATGGAAAGGATCATTGTGGCAATTTGCTGGTCGAGCCCTAGGGAGAATTGATCGATAAGGGTGACGTCATCGGTGATTCCTGCCTTGCTGGACAGGTTCTGAAAGTCGGTGACGTATTGTTGGAATCCATCGTTCATGGTTCCATCAGGACCCTTGGAGGACTTCTGGACGAGCTTAGACAAGTCCAGATGAGCAGTGGCCTTGGTGTCGAAGGGGTAGAAGGTAGTCTCAAAGTTCTCAGCAAACTTGTCAAAGGTCGTTTCTCTGGCATCAATGAGGGGATTATTGAGTTTGTCGTACCACATCTCGGCGAAGGATGCTCCTCATCCTTCACTCATCTTATTCAACATGGTGGTGACCTTTCCTTCATCAGTGGAATACAGGGTGGAGTTCAATGTGAAGTAGGCTTTCATAGCCTTAATCCATCAGAGGGCATCATCAGACTTTCCGGAAAAGTCGGCAGGGAGGGCTGCCTTCAACTCGGTGGCTCAGGATGACATCTTGGGCGCAGGGGGTCTGGGGTTGGTTGGAACCTTTGGTGCTGGGGTAGGGCTTGGTGGAAATGGGAGACTTGGTCCAGCAAATGGGAGACTAGGTCTGGCAAAGGGCAATGGTGTACTAGATGCAGTTCAAGGGGGAGAGTTAACTTCTATGTCACTCTGTGGGTCGTCGGGGACTTGGATACATCGTTGGAAACTCGTTGTGACGATGGGAGGGGTCCTACACCTAAAGAAGTGGGACCAAGGTTATTCTCGATCTTTTGTTACGCATAGCGTACGAAGATAGAATCCATCTACTAGTTATCTCTCAAGGCGATGCTCACTAGGAGACCAACTTCCTGAGAGCATAATGTTCCTGGATTAGAACTATGCTCGAAGGTAGTAGTGTCGATGGACACCTCAAAGGTTCAGAGGCTTGGAGATGATTCCCAATGTAAGATGCTAGTATTGCAAAGTAAGATCAAGAATGAAGTACATGAAGGATTTGGTAAACTATTTATAAGGAAGTGTAATGCGCATGGACCAAGCTAGGAAAGGAAAAGAACAAAGAGGAAGGTCATAGATCAAAAGAAGAGCGGAGATGAAAGATAAGAAATGAGTCAGTCGAGGAGATGAAATGAAATGGAGTCCATGTTGACTAAGAGTAGGTAGCTCGTGTTGGAGACATAGGTGGTTCTCCACGTTTGACAGTAGGAGTATTTAGAGAAAAGGATGATATGATGAAAGAGAATGAAAATTGTAACACCAATAACCCCTAATCCTTACCCTAACATATAGGTGTATGAGATAAAGCACTGACCCTTGGCTTTCTATCCATCAAGGTTTTAAGACATATGAATAAGAATTGATGAACTGGCAGCCATTTCAAAACAATGACTCATTCAGACAATTTTTTAACTCTAAATTTATCTAGGTATCTAGTACTTGGTATGAGCTCCTTTGGCCTTGATAACTGCTTCAATCCTTCTAGGCATACTTTCTATCCATTTCTGACACTGTTCCTCATCAATCTTCCCCCATTGCTCCACAACTCTTTTCCACAATTGATGAACAGTTGTAGAAGCATTTTCATAACCTGAGAGGCATCTCTTGAGGTGATTCCAAGTATGTTCAATGGGATTAAAGTCTGGAGATTGTGCAGGCCAGTCCAGAAGCTTGATTTCTTGCTCTTTAAACCATCTTTGGACTCTTTTAGAGGTATGCTTGGGATCATTATCTTGTTGAAAGATAGTGTCATCTTCTGGAATTCCAGATTCCTCTATGTTTTGCAGCAACCCCTGCTCCAATATGGCCACATACTGTTCAACATCCATTCTCCCCTCCACCTCACTCAAAATCCCCACTCCATTCCACCCTATGCAGCTCCATACCATCAGTGAACCTCCTCCAAACTTGACTGTGCCTTGGACCTCTCTAGCAATTAGCCCCTCCTTTCTTTTTCCACACATACTTTTGCCCATCTGACCCAATCCTATTGATCTTGGTCTCATCTGACCATATAACTCTCTTCCAGTCCTCCACAGTCCAATGCTGGTACTTGAGAGCAAAGGCTAATCTTCTTTTCTTGTGACCACTAGAAAGCAGTGGCTTTTTCTTCTTTACCACAGCCTTTAAGGAGGCTTCCTTGAGAGTATTTCTAATAGTCTGAGGACAGACAGGGGTATCAATAATGGTATTGGTGTATTGGGCGACATGAACAGCATTCCTGGCCTTGCCAGTAATAATTTGCTGGACAATAGCTCTTTTGTTGATAGAGGTAAGCTTGGAAGGACAGCCACCAAGAAGCCTAGTCTTCTCTGGCTGGAGTTCCTGAAGCACTTGGCATACTGTAGACTTCCCTAGGCCAGTTTGGGCAGAGATTTTCCTAGAGGAAAGCCCATGAGAGGAGAGAGAGATGATATTGTTTCTTTGAGAGATGGAAATGGGTTTCATGGTGATGGTGGGAAAATAAACATGGAATGGTGGGGTTTATATATGTTGTCTGACACTCAGTTACATAATGGTAACATAATAGAAGCCTTACCAAATGTATGTAATCATATTACAGCATGCTAGGGTCCAATATATGTAATCAAAACTTAGAGTCAAAAAACTGTCTGAATGAGTCATTGTTTTGAAATGGCTGCCAGTTCATCAATTCTTATTTATATATCTTAAAACCTTGATGGATAGAAAGCCAAGGGTCAGTGCTTTACTTCATACACCTATATGTTAGGGTAAGGATTAGGGGTTATTGGGGAATAATGTGTTTAGTGAAAAATGACCAAACATGTGGACAGTTTTTTGAGCCACTGTACAACTACATCATAACACTCCAATTGCTGGACATCCTGGAGTTGAAAAGACTTTAGATCTAATCCAACAAAGCTATACTTGGCCCAGAATGAACACTCTCATGAAAGAGTATGTATCATGATGTGAACATTGTGCTAGATGCAAACCAACCAACATTGCACCATCCAAAAAGCTTCATCCCTTAGATCTTCCAAATATGCCATGGATAGAAGTCATGGCTGACTTCACAACTGATCTACCTCTATCACAATGTTTTGATTCCATCCTTATTGTCATTGATCAATTCTTCGAAGAAGTGGAATTCATTCCTGGCAACAAGACAGTCACTGCCATGGATACTGCTTGACTCTATCTAAACCATGTGTGGAAGAATCATGGCCTTCCACATGCTATTGTATCTGATAGAGGTCCTCAGTTTGCCTCTCAAGTAATGAAAGATCTATGCAAACAATTAGGAATCCAGCCTAAATTATCTATGGCATTCCATCCTCAGACTGATGGATAGACTGAGCAGATGAATAGAGATCTCCAGCAGTATCTTTGGCTCTTCACTGCTGAGAAACAAAATGATTGGGTTGATTGGCTACCCTTAGCCCAATTCTCCTATAACACAAAGAAGCAGGCTTCTATCCAAAAGTCACCCTTTGAAATCACACATTCCTACATGCCACACATGGGCTTTGAACAAAAGGTTGCAAAGGCACCTACTGCTGAGCAGTTCACCACTACTATGCAGAAAATCCTAACCAATACCCAAGCTAATCTAGAGAAAGCTCAATCCCAGATGAAAGTCCAAGCAGACAAACATTGCTCAGACACCCCTAAATATAAGATCAGTGATAAGGTCTGGCTTTCTACCAAGAATCTAAAGTTAACCCATGCTTTTAAGAAGCTTACAGAATGATGGCTTGGCCCATATGACATCACAAAGCTGATCGGTGATAACACAGTTGAACTGCACCTGCCCTAATCAATGAGAATTCACCCCATTGTGAACATCTCTCATGTTCACCCTTACAAGGAACACCTTGAAGGACAAACCACCTTTTGTCCTGGACCTGTGCAAGTCACAGAGGACAAAGAGATCGAATATGAGGTTGACTATATAGTCAACACACACTTTAAAAGAAACCACCTTGAATATCTTGTCCATTGGAAGGGATACTCAGATGAAGAAAGAACAAGGGAATCCCTGAAGAACCTTGATGGTTCTCAGAATGCTATAAAAGAATTCCATTGACTCCATCCTAATGCCCCTCAATGCATTTGTTTATGCCAATCAGATTTCCTTGCTGCTTTTACAGATTTCAGTAAATCTTCTCAGGAAATCCAAACATGCAGCCTACCCTTCAATTGCCTGGAAGTCAATTTCTAAAGATGGGACAGTGTTACAGATGCTCTATTTTTCCTGTATTTTCCCTATTTTTCCTGATTTTATCTGAGTGATTTCGCATTTAGCCCCTATCTTTAAACCTCTATCTCGCAATCCTCTAAATGCTCATCCCTCATCATGATCCAGACCTTTGCCTCATGGCCAGACCAGTGCTACCTCATGTCTGCCTCATGTTCCACTCTTTCTCCTCACCTGTGTCTTATCATCACAGCCATATTAATCTTTTTTGCCTCATATATGTTTCACCTTGGCTCAGGGCCTTATCTCTGACTTGACATCCTCATGTTTCTCATTACTGCTTGCCTCAAGGCAAGGCAGTACTGATCCATGCCTCCTCCTCATGTCCTCCATAGTTATGCACAGGATATCTCTTAGATCTAGTGTACACAAGTGTAAATCCCTGAGTAGTATATAAAGGCCCAAGTTGCTGCCAGAGGACCTCAGTTTTGTCCTCTTGGTGTTCTTCCATCCTCACTCATACCTGCTGTGGTCCTAAGGGTTACTGCTCATCACAGACAATCCTATCTTGTCTAGGAAATACCATTGCTCTGTGAGCTTGGTGTTTCACCATGCAAGTATGATGGTATACAATTAAAAGACAATCTAGGAAGCATCTGGATACAACTCTGGATGGGCTCAGGATGGGCCAGTAGATGGTCAAAACCTACACTAGGATTAAGCAGGATGGCATCATGATGCTGGAACCTCCAAGATGGGTTTCTTTCTACAAAAGAACTCCCCCTGAAGGTCGTGGGAATCTTCCAAAAGTGGTGCCAAGGGTGGTTCTGTCTACCTTATGTCCTTGGTGCTTATTTTTACTCCCAGCTACTGATTTCATTGTATAACCAGGCAAATGGTTGATATCACCAAAATATTTAGTCTTTTCCAATGGCAGTCTGGGATTACCTGTTGTGTCAAGGCTGCGGGACTCAGTTCACAATGAGTGTATAATCAACACTAAACCAACTCGTGGGATACTTACTGGCAGAAAATGCATCATGATCTCATGCTTGCTAAGCATCCTTCTGGAGCTCACACACCATGAGTCGTTGGTGCTAACAACACCCTCGGACCCTCAATCACATGTGGCAGACTGTCAATCATTCACATGAAAGCCACAGCTTCACCAGAACTTGTACTGAGGTGTTCGATGTGATTTCAAGAGTGTGGTATGGGTATCAGTGTCATCAAGCGCATGAAATTGTCTAATGTATTCCACTGCCTTACGAACTAGGATCAGTCGAAAATGTTGCATGTGACAGCCAACGGGAGTGCCTCCACAATCGGGCATTCTGACGAAGCGAATGTCTGTAACATGAGCGTGTTCATGAGGCCACCTAGTACCTATGGTCTGGGATTCTGTTTCCTTCTATGTCCAGCCGAAATGAAAGCCTCTCCCCATAATGCAGGCCCATTGGGCCGTTGGCTGTCATGTGCCCCATACCATGATGTCGAGGGATCAAACCAAGCTCGTGCATCAAGAGCTTGCAGCTCACATCCATGTTCCAATTCGAGTATGACATAAAAAGGTACAGGAACAAACATCTGGGTTGAATTTTATTTTCCATAACTCTTCCAGGTATGGAGTACTTTGCTTTTGATTGCCACACTGGATTCGCAAGAATACCTATACCTCTGGGAAGCACTAGAGCTGGCTTTATCAATGTGTCGTACCACCATGAGTAACCCTCTCAGTTGGATGTAACCTTTTGGCCTGCTAAAATTGGCCCCTGTCTCGTCCTATTCATACCTCGAAGGGTTTCGTTTATATAATGTCCAAGCTTAAATTCTACAGAATCGAGTGACTTCATAAGATATGGGAGTCTAGGGAGGTTTTATCGGAAGCTAAAATCAGGCATTTATAGTGGCTTCTTTGCGAGTTGTCGTTTCCAGGACTTCATCAGTACATCACTGAGTGCCCTTTGGGGTCAGCCCAACCGATGGAAACGTGCCTCACTTTGATGCCATCGATAACCCCCTATGGGGAGCAAGCCAAGCGGGTCATTTACTTCCTAGACACACTACTTGGTGAACTGTACGACCCCGAGCCCAGCAACCCTTCCTTGCCAGCGTCAACAGTCATAGGATTTCCTGGAGGTGAAGAATTCACTGGCCATCACATCTTCACTGTTGTTGATGGGATTGAATACAGTCTTGATAGACTCCCACCAATGGGAGCCTCATTCCCAAGCACCCCTCGTTCAATGACATGGTTGAGCGGACCACATCAGATTCCGATGGTGGCGACTAAATGTGTCATGGTGCATAAATCGACATGTTGGTAGCACAAGAAGGTAGTCATGGTCTGCATGAGACTCTGGTGCATGATGCTTGTTTCGCCCAAGAAATGGGTGTTCAACTGTATTTGAAAATGAACATTGTGATTGATGCAGGTAATTCACTCTGGTTTGCATAACAAGTCCAAGTGCTGGATTTGTTCGTGGAAGCTTTTCCCTCAAGTCTTTCGCTTCCTGAACCATTTCTTTCTGGCTGTGCGCACAGCAAGCAGAAGGTGGCCAACATCATCAGATGATACCTTTGGGAGCTCAACTAAAATTGTCCAAATCTGCCGTATCATCCTGTCAACAGGACAGACCAAGCTCAGAGATCATCTAGGCTCCCATCTTTGGATTTGTCCCTCATCTTGGGGCTGACCACCGAGAAGACGGATGCAGCGTTTTCTCAGTAACTGTCGAGTAAATATCCTAGGGAGCCCCGAATCCATCATGGGCTGGCTTATCGGGACCCATACCAATACCATGAGATACTTGAACTGAAAGAATGTGGGGTCGATAATCATGGTCCAGCGTATGTAGCACCTGCATCTAATACATTGGACCCCATGGATCAATGTGTTCCATCACGTGTACCTGAGTGACAGCACAATAACCACATGGGATATCTGACTCATATCGAAAGTCTGAGGGTACTGTAGCTGGGCTCTTCCTGATGCTAGTCCATTCTAAGTCCCACAATGTAAGCGAATGGAAAGTAATGCCCGCTGTTAGTTGTACCCCCATGGCGGAGGGTTTGGACACATTGGCTGAGTGTTGTGTCTAATGGAACATGACTTGACCTGACGAGCACCCTCACTAGAAAAAGACAAACCAGGTCAACTTCCCTTGTATTTACAACACCTTGATCTCCACTACGAGAAGCATCGTTGTTTGGAGGTTTGGGAGCAGTGGTCTTGGTATGCAATTTATCCTGTGGGGGCGATAAGTCGCTGCATACAAATCCGAGGAATGACAAACCTGTGGCCTTCTAACGGGTTTTGCAACCACTCGCTGAGATGTGTTCAACATACCGCTCTCAATCGTTGATTGAGAGAATGCACTCACTGGCTCATGTTTACCTTGAGCCATCCATGAAGGTCCTTCGATTGTACCACCTGGTCTCACTGGGAAGTGGGAAGGAGATCGATGATTGGTGAGCCTGGGTGACTTTCCAGAACATCGATCTAGCTTATGGGAAGCTGGGCTCTTGTTACCCATTCTCCATAGCCACATTTTGAAAATTGAACGGCCATGTGGTGGCTCAACAGTGTTGATGTTTCCGTCTGCAGGTGTATTCAAAGTGGAGGGCATGGATAGTACATCTGACTGCAATATAGCATTGGATGAGCCCAGCGGTGCTGCCTTGTTCTCACGAGGATCGAAAGACAAGGCCAATGACTCCAGGAGCATCAAAGCAGAAGCAAGAGAAGGATATACAGTGGCTCAAAAAAGTGTCCCAATGTTTGACTATTTTGCAAAGACTTGACATTTGCAAAAGAACCAAAAGGTATTAGCCCTAACCCTTGCTGGGCCATTGATAGCCCTAATCCTTGCCCTG